>JAFMOD010001377.1:88803-114270 GCA_019802435.1 Corydoras maculifer | reverse complement strand
CCCTATTAACACAGAGAGATGTGCTGCCTTTGGAAATCTGAGACAACAGGAAGAAAAAGAAAGAAGAAACAAAAACACACAGCACATGCAAAGAGTAACAGCAAACAGTAGGACATTTTTGACAAGTCAGATCACAACAGTCAAGTACACAGCCAACACGTATCAGTTTTTCACAGTCAAACAAAATAAAACCCTGCTTTTCTATATATACTGAGAGCAAGATAGAGGTCCAGCATCCAGCTCAGATTCCTAATCTATTTTAAATGGTGTGGCAGAAAAAGGAAGCAATGTTTAATTTGATAATTATTATTTTTTATTATTTTAACCCTGTAACTGAAAGTAATAAGCGACAAGATGGTGCAAGTTCACTATGAGGAAAACACAGTACCATAACAAGATTTTTGCTTTTATAAAACAGTGACAAAAACAATATCATGAGATACAGCGAATGCGTAATTCACAAATGTGTTTTTTCAAAATGATACTGACAATAAAACCTTCACCAGCACACAAACAAAACCAGCTCAGCAGCACAACTGCACCATGCTGTTTCTATAAATAAAGTTTCAGCCAGTGCTGTAGATGCAAAACCTACCGCATGCAAAACAATGAACACCTTATAGCCAATTATTTAAATTATGTCCTAAAAACTTTATGATGAAATAAAGTTAAGCATTTGTTCAAATTTTAAAATCATAATAACGTTGAAATGTAAATGCATTTAGTCAAGATGGACACATACAAGATTTTTTCTTTTTTTTTTTAATGCTCATTATTGACAACCTTTTTTCCATCCACTCATCATCTCCCACTTCATCCTCTATTAGGGTCGCGGGGGTGTTCCCCATGCCCATCCAGGGGAGAATGTTTCTGGCGCTGGGCAGATACACCCAGGACAGGGCATCAATCTATCACTGGATGCACACTCACTCTCTCACACACACACACACACACACACACACACACACTCTATATGGGGTAATATGGAGAATTCAAATGACCTTGATTCATGTTTTTGGACTGTGGGAGGAAACCGGAGAACCCAGAGGAAACCCACGGAGACACGGGAAGAACATCAAAACTCCACCCAGATTGAGATTCGAACCGGGAATCCCTAGTGCTGAGAGGAGAAATGTGCTAACCACTAAGCCACCGTGCCGCCCTGACAACCTTTTTTGATTTGTTAACACAAATAATATTAATATTTTTTATGGAGCTTATTAAAACTAACAACACATTTGTTATATATGCTTTGTATGCTTTGATTGGCTGTACATTACCTGAGATCAAAGCAATGATTTGCCTTTTTTTTACCACATGGTTGAGTATGGTAGCTCGGGTCGGGTGTTGGTCTATCAATCTGAAGGTTGTGCATTCAATTACCAGGTCCACTGAAGTTATCAATGTGTGTCCTTGAGCAAGACCCTTAACCATATTTGTCCCAGGGATGCTGTATGCGGAGTGGCTGCGATACTTGTCACTTTGGATAAAAGTGTCTTCTGCAATGACCAAAAGTAATGTACATGTTCTACATCTCTCATTCTGCTCTGTAAAACAGCCACTAAAACGCCAGCTCATTTTTGTCATGTTAAGCTTTATTCTCAAACTGTTTTCCCAAAGATAATGCATAGGGGTTCAACACAGCCAGTGTTGTTTGGTACTATAAGATGTGCTGGTTAAATAACTGCTTTTAATTTTCATGTTATAAGACATTCATATTCTGTAAATGAATCTACTCTTCACATATCAGTTTGATATGTTTATTTTATATCCCAGAGATTTTACTTAACTGAAAGGTCTCAACCCATAAAAAGCAGCGCCAAGGCCAACTGAAATTTACACAGCTGCAACCAGCTGGTGCCTACAAGAACTGAGCTTAAAGATTAAGCAAGCTGTTTACATACAGTGTGTCATCTGTTTGAATTCATAACAATTATTATGCCCCAACCCTATATATTTAAAAACAGTATCAACAATTTATTTATTCACTGACCTTGAACTTACTAACTTATATAGTAACATAACTAACTTGCGTAGTAAAAATCTAAAAACTCTTAGAATAATTGTTGATTAGATAACAGGGCAGGTAAGAGGAAGATAAAATATAAGGGGAACGAAGATTTTTATATATATATCATATTTATATATGTATCCGCCCAGGCGCTGGGCAGATACACCCAGGACAGGGCGCCAATCTATCGCTGGGCACAAGCTCACTCACACAGACACTCTGTATCATTTTCTATTGACCTTGAGCCATGTTTTTGGACTCTGGAAGGAAACTGGAGAACTCGGAGGAAACTCACACGGACACAGGGAGAAAACGGAAACTAAGATTGGGATTGGACCCGGGAAAGTGGGAGGAAACAAGAGTACCTACAGAAAAACCCATTCAGACACAGGGAGATTATAACACCCAAATACTTTAAAGCTTAAGTAGAATTAAAATGATTCAGTTATTAAAAAAGATACTTACTAATGTGCACAACATTGTTTAAAGATTGACAATTAATAATATATAGAAAACTTACTCTGATTCTCCGCATTGCAGCAACGATCTCCATGCGGCTGTTGGGTCTAGGGACATCAAGACTTCCGATGTACTGCAGGGAAAATATTTATAGAAAATTATATACCTTATTTTGTTATTTTACCGCATTACATTTCCAACTATGTAAAAACACACTATATGATAAAGTAGTGAGGCATCTACACATTAACCTACAGGTTTATAACTTCCTGTTCTATCTTGGTTAGCGTTGAAGTCATAACAGCTTCCACACTTTTGAGAGGATTGCAATTCTGTAGTGTTTGAAATATCCAAATTTTGCTAACTTTAGCAAGTTATAGTTAAATAGTTGCCAACAAAAACATTTTAAAGCTGGACCATGGACTTTAGGAGACCAATTATCATTATTATTATTTATTAACTATGCTATTATTTAAAACACTAATTCGCTGATTAAGAACTCTTGACAAGATTTCTTCATTTTTCTCATAATGTATATAATGCAAAAGTGCTTTACATTTTAGAGCCTTTATGTCTTCTGTATTGCAGAATGTAAATAAGGACTTTAATATGGTATGACCTCTGAGATTATTCCCACTCATGTCAATAGATTCTCCAACTTTTGGGCAACTGTATAGATTACATTTCCACCGGGTTCACTCTATATGGGGCAATTTGAATTCTTCAAATTGACCCATATAGAGTGTGTTTGTGTGATTGTGTGTGTGCATGCCCAGGGATAGATTGGCACCCTGTGCTGGGTGTATCTGCCCAGCGCCCAAAACTGGTTCGAATGCCAATCTGGGTGGATTTTTCATGTTCTCCTCGTGTCCACGTGGATTTCCTCCCACAGTCCAAAAATGTGGATCAAGGTTAATTGAATTTTCCAAATTTCCCCATAGAGTGTGTTTGTGTGTGTGTGTGTGTCTGTGCGAGTGAGTGAGTGAGTGAGTGTGTGCCCAATGATAGATTGCCACCTGTCCTGAGTGTATCTGCCCAGCACCTGAAATGCTCTCGCCTGGATGGGCATGGACAACCCACCCCCCAACATTTGGAAAACTTTTTGAAACAATGATCTATCTAACAATGCTCTAGAACAGGCAAAGCTGACATATAAATATACAAAGAATTGTGTTGTAGGCTGTTAAAAATATATATACTGTATTATTAAGATTATTATTATTGTCATGGGCGGCATGGTAGTTTAGTGGTTAGCACTAGAGATTCCCGGTTCTAATCCCAATCTGGGCGGAGTTTCCATTCCTCTGGATTCTCCGGTTTCCTCCCACAGTCCAAAAACATGGATCAAGGTCAACTGAATTCTCCAAATTAGCCCATTTAGAGTGTGTTTGTGTGAGTTTGTGCCTAGCGAAAGGTTGGCACCCTGTAGTGGGTGCCAACCCACTCTGCCCAGTGCCCGAAACGTTCTCCTCTGGCTGGGCATGGGGAAAACGTTCTCCTCTGGCTGGGCATGGGAAACCCCCCCAAATCCTAGGCAGAAGACATTTACATTTGCTCATTGAGAAGAGACTTTTATCCAAAGTGAATTACAAGGTGAGCACAGGGTTAATCACAACATCCCTGGAGCATAAGGGTTAAGAGTCTTGCTCAAGGACCCACACTGGTAACTTTAGTGGACTAAGGATTTAAACCGCCAACCTTCAGATTGATAGCCCAACACCCTAACATCTGAGCTACCTTCCCCCTAAGATAATAGAAGGATGGATTATTATTCATTCATTCATTATCACCCGCTTTATCCTCTATTAGGGTCGCGGTGGGGTTCCCCATGCCCATCCAGGGGAGAAAGTCTCGGGCGCTGGGCAGATGCACCCAGAACAGGGCGCCAATCCATCACTGGGCACACACTCACTCACTCAAACACACTCTATATGGGGAGAACTCAATTAACTTGATCCATGTCTTTGGACTGTGGGAGGAAACCGGAGAACCCGGAGGAAACCCACGCAGACACGGGGAGAACATGGAAACTCCACCCAGATGGGGATTCGAACCGGGAATCCCTAGCGCTGAGAGGCGAACGTGCTAACCACTAAGCCACCTGCCTAAGCCTGAATTATTATTATGTATGAAATTCATTTTCAAAATCTAAACAAACTTTGAAAACGGCATTGTAAAAATAAGACTCTCAGCCTTAAAAAAAAAAAAGTTGTTTTCTGCAATATTTTGCAAACTGATTAAATCAGAGGGGAGTTGTACCTTGGCTTGGAAATGGATGCCATGTTCAAACGCGTCGTCGTTGTGAAACGGAACGCGGGAGTCCGCAGCGTCGTCCACCAGGTTGTACCTGTTCCGTGCGGGCATTTCAGCGGCGGATAATTAACCCCGCTTCCCAAAAAACACACACGTTCAGAGGCGAGCGGCTCTCTCACGACGGCACGCCACCGCTTCTTCTGTTCTCATAAAGCCGGCACTTTGAATCCGACGCCGGAGAGGCGCGAAGCCGGGGGCCATTGTTGGAGACCGTCAGCTCTGAGACTCTGAATGGAGACAAACGGAATGGTGCGCCTTCAAAGCCAATCGCTTTCCACTTGTCCCGGCTGGAGACGCGCACGACGCCGGCTGTCTGTTTCCATTCCGTTTGAGCGAAGACCTCCAGAAGTTTTGTTTCGCAACTTGCGGGGAGATTAACGGCTTTCGGCGGGGCAAGGTGCTCCTCTTGCCCGGGCAGGTTGGCACGAACAGCGGGCGGAGTTCGTTTGCACACCGGCCTGTGCCATTGTGCGCGAGACAAAGTTCTGTCACGTGACCACGGAGGATAGTTAGCGCGGCGTACAGAGCGTACAGCCAAAAGTATGTGGACACGCTCCTGATTCATGATTATTCGGTGAATGAATAGTGACGTGAAGGCCTGGTGGACTTTTTCTTTTTTCTTTTTCATTCATTATCTTCCGCTTTATTCTCTATTAGGGTCGCGGTGGGGTTCCCCATGCCCATCCAGGGCAGATACACCCAGGACAGGGTGCCAATCTATCGCTGGGCACACACTCACTCACACAAACACACTCTATAGGGGGCAATTTGGAGAACTCAATTGACTAGATCCATGTTTTTGGACTGTGGGAGGAAACCGGAGAACCCGGAGGAAACTCACGCGGATACGGGGAGAACATGGAAACTCCACCCAGATGGGGATTCGCACCGGGAATCCCTAGTGCTGAGAGACGAACGTGCTAACCACTAAGCCACCGTGCCGCCCCTACACACTACCTATGGGGCGAATTCATTTGACCTTGAGCCATGTTTTTGGACTGTGGGAGGAAACCGGAGAACCCGGAGGAAACCCACATAGACACGGGGAGAACATGGAAACTTCATCCAGTTTGGGATTCAAACCTGAGAGGCGAACATGCTGACTACTAAGCCACTGTGTCGCCCAGGATGTATTACTACGGTCATAAATTATAAATAAACAAGTAATAATTTAGAAAGATGACTTAATATCCACCCATACATCCAGAATCTTCCGCTTTTATCTTCTACTAGGGTCGTGGTGAGGGGGTACAGGGGCAGATACACCCAGGACAGGGTGCCAATCTATCTCTGGTAACTAGTTTTGAAATGAACTATTTGTTTAAGAGTTAAGAATAACAATAAAATTAAATATTTTGAAATAATCAAAATCATAATGGAAAAACAAATATCTCTTGCTGATTGCTTTTTATTTTAGTCATTTAAAAATGCATCGTTTTTCAATGTTAAATTAGGCAAACCTACCTCTAGTTAATTTAATGTATTTTTTCTTTATAAAGTTTAGTCTAGTTATGAAATATTTTTCAAACCAGGTAACCCTGTAGCAGTGTTCCTAACTCCTCAGTAAGGAAAGTAGCTATTGGCTGTCCTAAAAGTCGCTAAATGATGGCATCACCTAATTTGCATTGAATTTGCTTGTATTTAAAGCTGTACAATAAAGAAATGAGGTTGTGGAGGAGAAAAAAAAGTGATTAAAAAAATAACTACAATTACCTGCCCTCTGTCCACAAAGTATAATGCTACATACCTAACAAATGTGGAATGTTGAGAGCGATGGTTGTTATAGCGATGAAACTCTCCTGCAAATTGTCATCAGATCAGTAATATTCCACAAATAAGTTCAGGTAAGAGAAATGTGTCTTAACACTAAGTGTTAGACTTTTTTACTGAAAGTGGTTAGCACATTCACCTCTCAGCGTTGGGGATCCAGGTTTAAATTCCGACCACTGTGGAGTTCTCTTGGTGTCCATACGGGTCTCCTCCTGGTTCTCCGGTTTCCACCCACAGTCCAAAAACTTAAATTCAAGGTGAAGTGGCAGCTATATACATTGCCCCTATATAGCGCATCTTCCCAGCATTCAAAACGCTTTCCCCTGCATTGGCATGGGGGAACCACCGTGACCCCAGCAGAGGATTAAGTGAAAGATGATGAATAAATTAATAATTCAATCTGAATTCAGCTTATTAATAAAAAACATCTATATATATGCTAATCTAATTTTATAATGAGGGGGCGGCACGGTGGCTTAGTGGTTAGCACGTTTGCCTCTCAGCACTAGGGATTCCCGGTTCGAATCC
Organism: Corydoras maculifer; assembly: GCA_019802435.1. Taxonomy (NCBI): domain Eukaryota; kingdom Metazoa; phylum Chordata; class Actinopteri; order Siluriformes; family Callichthyidae; genus Corydoras; species Corydoras maculifer. The sequence continues at coordinate 107,189 of JAFMOD010001377.1, read as the reverse complement.
CCATCTAGGTGGAGTTTCCATGTTCTCCCCGTGTCTGCATGGGCTTCCTCCGGGTTCTCCGGTTTCCTCCCACAGTCCAAAAACATGGATCAAGTTAATTGAATTTTAAAAATTGCCCTATATAGAGTGTGTCTGTGTGAGTGAGTGTGTGCCCAGCGATGGATTGGCGCCCTGTCCTGGGTCTATCTGCCCAGCGCCCGAGACGCTCTCCCCTGGATGGGCATGGGGAACCCCACCGCAACCCCAATAGAGGATAAGCGGGAGATAATTAATGAATGAATAATTTTATAATGAATAGATCTACATGTAATAAAAAAAAAACAGTTGGATCAGAGATGATTGATAAACCATACTGTCACCCAATCGAACATTTATTACATAATGTTATTTTCACTAATTTCTAACACTAAGTCAAACTGTAGTGTATTATTTTGCACCCGTTTCATTCATCTCCTGCAATGAGGAAATGGATGCGTCACCTGAATGTGGGTTTTGAGGTTGGTATTAAATGTCTTAGATGTCAACAACAGTTTGGTTTTGGGATTGCAAAGGACACATTTCAACAAATCTTTTTCTCTGATGATTCAGAAAGTGTCATATTTTGCAGATAAGGCAACAGCGTAATGTCAGTGGACTGTTCTTTTAGCTTTTCTTCATCCTTGCTCTATGTATGCGTTGTGTGTGTTTGTTGTTTGCGATGATGGTCCCAGTCCGGTGTCCAGTCCAGGTACATTTCATCAGATCCTTAAAAGTGCATTCTGAGGTAGCAGTCAATAACATGTTCAAGCTCTAGGAAATGGTGGATTTCTAAGCTGCACTGCATTCGATTTACGCCCTTTTATAAGCTAGTTGCCAATTTGGTATTCTCTGAGGACTATGAATTCACACTTATTTTAAAACGTTGTAAGTAAACTTACAATTTGGATTAAATCGCCCTCTAGTGGCGGAACCAAGTAAATGGACTTTTTCAGTTCTACGTCTTGCATTTTATAGAAACTAAAGACAATCCCATACACATTTCCTAAATATATAGGCCTTAATACAAAACAAAAAGAAAAAAAACTTTACAGTTGCCGTAGCAACCAAAGTTCATTAACTTCGTTATACTTTATAAACTTTATTGCTGTATGTTTAACAGACCTCAAAACAACTTTAATGCAAACATGTGGTAGCTATTTTGCTATTGTTGTCATTATGTTTATGTTAATAAATTTCATCAAGAATAATTTATATTCGGCGGCATGGTGGCTTAGTGGTTAGCACGTTCGCTCCTCAGCACTAGGGATTCCCGGTTCGAATCCCCATCTGGGTGGAGTTTCCATGTTCTCCCCGTGTCCGCGTGGGTTTCCTCCGGGTTCTCCGGTTTCCTCCCACAGTCAAAAAACATGGATCAAGTCAACTGAGTTCTCCAAATTGCCCCTTATAGAGTGTGTCTGTGTGCGTGTCTGCGTGAGTGAGTGTGTGCCCAGCGTTAGATTGGCTCTCTGTCCTGGGTGTATCTGCTCAGCGCCCGAAATGTTCTCCCCTGGATGGGCATGGGGAACCTCCCCGCTACCCTAATATAGGGAAGATATAAAAAAAGCGGAAGATGAATGAATGAATGAATAATTTATCTTCCATGGTTTTCTGTCTCGGGCGGCACGGTGGCTTAGTGGTTAGCAGGTTTGCCTCTCAGCGCTTGGGATTCCTTGTTCAAATCCTAATCTGAGTGGAGTTTCCATGTTCTCCCCGTGTCCGAGTGGGTTTCCTCCGGGTTCTCCGGTTTACTCCCACAGTCCAAAAACATGGATCAAGGTCAGATGAATTCTCCAAATTTCTAGAATGGGTCTGTGTGAGCGACTGTGTATCCAGCGATGGATTGGCGCCCTGTCCTGGATGTATTTGCCCAGCGCCCGATATGTTCTCCCCTGGATGGGCATGAGGAACCCCGCCCATGACCCTAATCGAGTATAAAGCGGAAGATAATGGATGGATGGATGGGTTTTCTGTCTTTGGGTCTGGTATCTGCCTGTCTGTCTGACAGCCGGTCTTCCTAGCTGGATGACTCTCAGTGTCAGTTATTGATCCTAAATGAAATTAAGGACTCATGGTAGAAATCAGTCCGACCATAGATTTAACCACAGATATGGTATGGCAAATAAAGATTTCAGAAGTTTATAAAAGAAGTAAATGAACAGGCCTTATGCAAAAATTACATTCTAATAATGTACCAGATATAGGTATCCAAATATTACAGATGGATCAAAAAATTAAACAGGGTTCAGCATACATATTACAGGAAGACAGTTTAACAACGTGTAATCATGTATCAGTTTACACTGCAGATCTGGTAGCAATAATACTGTATAATTTTTGTAATATGTGGAAAACAACCCCAGGAAACTACTTATCTGCTCAAATTCCAGTTCAGCATTCATGAGACTGCAGAACCACCCATCTCACAGTAAACAGGACTTCATAAACAAAGCACTAAACAGCCATAATCAGATTAAGACTTAAATAAACTTATCCCAGCACATCTAGAAATTAATGGAAACAAAAAAAGCAGACAGAGCAGCCAAGCAAACTTTACTGTACAGCCACGAACACATATGTATTTCTCTAAGCAAACTAGAAATTAAATAAAATGTACAGCAGTCATTTGCTTGTGGTTAAGGAACCAGGCTTGTTAACGTAAGGTCCCCGATTCCAGCAAGTACTATGGCTGAGTAACCCCAATTGCACAGGGCTGCCCAGCGCTCCAGGCACGTGTGCTCACTTCACTCAGTGTGTATTTCACTGCACAGATGGGATAAATGTGGAGAACTAATTGCTCTGTGTAAGTACAGTAGGCAAAATTGATAACCTTATCAATAAAAGGTAATTAAGAGATGGCAAGAGAGAAAGAAAAATATTCCAAAGAAAACATTGGCTTTTCAAGTAAGATAAAGGGGATAGGAGAGACAAAGTTATGTATACAATACTATGAATAGATCACACTGGTCTAAAAGCGACACTTCACATATTAGAGAAACATAATACAGGACCTCAGGTTTCAGTTCTTGCAAACAACAGAGCATGTCATCGTAAATTGTGTCCAATATCATTTGAAAATGAGGATAAGATATGAGAAGATAACCTTTTATATCCCACAAGGGGAAATTTGCATTGTTACAACAGCATCAACAAAAGTAAAAGAAGTAAAACAAACATTTACGGAATAAATTAAATAATTCAAGTATAAAGTAGGTTAAAAAGAGTTTTTAAATTGACAAATTACAAAAAAAAATTAATTGTGAGAAATATATAGAGGGCGGCATGGTAGTTTAGTGGTTAGCACGTTTGCCTCTCAGCGCTAGGGGTTTCTGGTTTGAATCCCAATCTGGGTGGAGTTTCCATTTTCTCCCCGTGTCTGCGTGGGTTTCCTCCGGGTTCTCCGGTTTCCTCCCACAGTCCAAAAACATGGATAAAGTCAATTGACTTTTCAAAAATTGCTCCATATAGAGTGTGTCTGTGTGAGTGAGTGTGTGCTCAGCGATGGATTGGCGCCCTGTCCTGGGTGTATCTGCCCAGCGCCCGAAACGTTCTCCCCTGGATGGGCATGGGGAACCCCACCGCGATCGAACTAGAGGATAAAGCTATAAAGATAATGAATGAATGAATTAATTAATAATTAAAAACACAGGATTAGCCACGATAATTTCAAAGTTGAAACGTATGTCTTCTGTACCTATACTCCTGTCCAGTAGGTGGCGGTCATACAACTTCTAGCCGGTTGGCAAGCGCTTTGACACAGACGACGAAGAATGCCGTCGCGCTGTATGTCAACACTATGACAACGGAGCTGCTTCATCATCTGCTTCCATTCCCTCCCTCTCTCCCTCTCTCTCTCGCTCTCTCTCAGTTTGAATATCGTTTAGAAAATAATCGTAGTTAAACAGCCAGTAACCGAGCGGGATTCGCTTTATTAAAGCTTACTTCAAGCTCCTCCGGATGAAAAATAAATGCAAGATTAATGACACAAAGTGATTAAAACCTTAAGGATCAACCAACATGTTCTTGGATCTTTACACTGTTATTATGCAAGTAAGTAATGGTCTATATCATCTTGATATTATGCTTATTTTATATCTTCAAGCTGTAAAGTCGAATGTTTATTGGATTTATTGGTGAAATGAGTGAGGGTGTGGCTTAAGGACATCTACCCCCTATATCAGAGTCTACATTATTACCAGGCAGCTTTCTTTCCTCTGAAATACTGCGTTAAAAAAAGATATTTAACAAAAAATATCTTTTTTTTACTGGAATGTAGCAGTCCTCAAATTGATTACATATTGGGGTCTGAGCACAGATCATTTAAACATCAATCCATTATCTTCCGCTTAATCCTCTACTAGGGTCGTGGGGGTGACATTCTATCCCTGGGCACACGCTCCCAGCGAGCAACTGGGGTTAGGTGCCTTGCTTAAGGGCACTTCAGCTATGATACTTGGTGGGATCAGGAATCAAACCGGGGACCTTGATGCCGCAAGGCTCGTTCCTTAACCACAAACCGATGACTGCCCCATTAGTGTGTATTAGTGCCTTAGTATTGTTTTGCGATTTGCAGTAGGATAGAAATAAAAATGAGTGGTTTAAAGTGGTGTAAGTTTTCTTTAAATCTGTGATCTTATCTGCTTCACTTCTGCTTTTAACAGAGAGCTGCGATCAGCAGCTTGATCTGAAAGACGCAACACAGGAATGAAGTCCTGTTTTTGGATGAAGATAAGTCGACACGCTCAGTAATTTAGACATGGCTGGGGATCAAGTGATTACTATGCAAAAACAAACCTGACATGTAATCTTTCCCAGATTATCTCTGACTTATCATCTTTCGATGATCTGATCATTAGTTGTATGAAAGCCAGCAGTTGGAGACAGAAGGTGATTTGGTGGGTTATTGATCGGGCCTGATGAATCGATCAGCATGAGCGATCCAGAGGAACTGCCCGTGCTGCAGCAGCTAGAGCCGCAGGAATGTGCGCACACTGTTTGGAACGAGCCTCCGATCGCAGCTTGTCCTTCAGCATCCACACAAGCAGGAGCAGACCTCACAGAGGGATGCCAAGACAAAACTGCGAGCAAAGCAGTCTCTGTGATCGCACCGCGGGCCACGATGCTGCACAAGCCTGTGGAAGCACGGAGAAGCACGCAACACTACCCACTGCTCCGGAGAGGCGTCGGGAAGCCGCCGTTAAAGAAATCAGGAACGAATCGTGATACAGACGAAACGAGCAAGACTGTGAGAAGACGAAGATCCATCACAGTGGATACGTCCAAAGCCAAAACGTCCTCGGAGGCGCTAAAGCTAAGCATTAAACAGCTGAAGTGGAAAGAGGTGAGAGGAACACTACCCGAACCTCACTTTCCTCAGTGAAAGCTTTATTCACATATTGTCATTTTTAAGATGCTGAAATGTGGGATGCTGAAGCTTAACTCAACACTCATAGGGAAACAATCTGAACAGGTTTCTCCCAGATTCATCTCACCTCATCATTCATTCATTATCTCCCGCTTTATCCTCTATTAGGGTCGCGGTGGGGTTCCCCATGCCCATCCAGGGAAGAACGTTTCGGGCGCTGGGCAAATAGACTCAGGACAGGGCGCCAATCCATTGGGACAGGGCGCCAATCCACACTCACTCACACAGACACACTCTATATGGGGCAATTTGGAGAATTCCATTAACCTTGATCCATGTTTTTGGACTGTGGGAGGAAACCGGAAACCCGAAGGAAACCCACGCAGACACAGGGAGAACATGGTAACTCCACCCAGTGATTCGACCCGGGAATCCCTAGCGGTGAGAGGCAAATGTGCTAACCACTAAGCCACCGTGCCACCCTCACCTCATCATCTTCCACTAAATCCTATACTAGGGTTCTCCATACCCATCCCAAAATTTTGGGCACTGGGCCGATACACCTAGTACAGGGTGAACGCACTCACACAGACACACACACTATATAGGGGCAATTTAGACCAGTCAACTCACCTTAAATCCATGATTTTGGATTGTGGGAGGAAACTGGAGAACTAGGGTCGGTGGAGGGATCAATCACTGGACACACACTATTTGGGGGCAGTTTAGAGCAGTCAATTCACCTGGAATCCATGTTTTTGGACTGTGGGAGGATGTCGGAGAATGCCACCGAGATCAGGATTTAAACCTGGTTTCCCAGCGCTGAGAGGCAAACATGCTAACCACTACGCCACTGTGCCACCCCTCCCATATTATAATTAGAATTATTTTTTTCTCCCATTTACATCTGACCCACATGCAGATAAGATTAGCAATACCATATCTCAGCCTGAAGTAGCTCACATCGGTATGCTGGTTGGGTTGGTACATAGCAAGGTTGCCACATAAAAACTAATTTCTATGTAAAATCTTCCGTTAAAAAAAGGTGCAAGAGGAGGGAGGAAATACAAAGTGCATGTAGAAAGCTTCAGGATGTTTTATGAAAATCAGACTCTCTACCTTCCTGTTGAGAGATAATTTGTAGTGTTTGGATTAAGAATTGGACGAGGAAATGCAAAGGCAAACAACACAATGACTGTCACAGCCAGCAATGAAGTCTCTGCTGAAATATAATTAATAATCCATAATGAATTGATTATAGAACCCTTCTCTTACTGCCTTGTGTGTAAAACTGGCATACGGTTACATTGTGCCGTCTGATGTCTTAACCATAAACCCTCACTTCCTATTAATATATTAATAAGCCATTAACGAAGCCATGTGTGGTCTATGTATGTTTTGTGTTAGCAAATGCACAATGAGGACACATTACCCCCAACTGAGAACCACTGTAACATTAAACTTACTTCACAAGGCTCTGGTTTCATATTAACCCGGATCTTGTTTACATTTTCGACTGTATTCGTCTTTAAAGGTAATGTTACAGTGCATTTCCAATTTGAAGGCATGACTTAGATTACCCACTCTGACACATGAGCTTTTATTAAGTCCCAACGTATTCTGGATGAACGAGTCGGCTTGACTGAACTGTGTGCGCATGCGTTTCTAGAGAGAGCATTTTTAAGCTTATATTTTTAATGGACTAAAACAGTGAAAAAAGTCCCACATAATAAGGCTAAATTTAAAAAAATAATAATTTCATTAATAATAATAATAATAATAATAATAATAATAATAATAACCAATATTACATAAAATATATATTCCTGGTTAATAATCCTGTTTTGTGTACAGCTACTTAAGTTTTATATGGCTCAGGTTTTCATAGTATTAATTTTATTCACACATTAAATAATTATTAAGCACGGAGCATTGTTTAAAAGCTGTTTCTCATATATTACTTCAAGACCATTTACCATTTAAAAAATAGAAATGAATGCCTGCAACACACTCAAAGAAAGTTGGAACAGGGATTAAAAAGGTTAAAGTAACCGAGTTCTGGAAGAAACTTAATAAAAAATTATTAAGTTACGATAGAGATTTAGCATTTACTTAAGTCTTGGTTTTTAAAGGAAGATGTGGGTTGTGGTTTAGTACTTTGTGCCAAACGTGGGAAGCATCATTTAGTTTTATTTTAAACAGTTGTGTTCTTTGTGCAAATAAGAGTCCAATTTTTTGGACTCCCCTGGGCTCCTTGGTGTTTTTAAAAACACTGGGAACCAGATTCTTTGTGCCAAAAATGAGAAATACCACCCAGACTGTTACCAATACAAAATGCAAAAAAACAGCATCTGTACTGACACGGGGCTATGTCACTGCACCATTGCATTGCATACATGTTACTCTACCACTGATAAGTAGTTTAAAGAGACTTATGCTGCTGTCAGGCTTCACTGTCTCCATGTTTCTTTTAGCAGGACAATGTTGAGCCTCATTCTGTGAGATTCAGTTTTTATGGTTTTACTGTATGTGTGTGTATGCATGCATGCACACTTGACTTGGCTCCTATTAACAAAAGCACATCATGGAAGGATAAATTGTATACTCTACAAAATTACATTAAATACTTCTATAATATATTATAAGGCCAGTCATTTTAGTGATGTTATGATTGATTCCTTTTAGAAATGTTGGTATGTTTAAAAACCCATCACAAACAAAAGATCAAGAATTAATAGTCTGATTAATAGTCTGTGCAGGTTTATGATATCCATTATTTTGTTCTCAACTTCCTATGTGAAGAAAAGAAACTTACGGTCCAGCACCGTTTCGTGTTGAACGCATGCATCCCGATTAACCTGCTAATCTCCACCAACAGATACTAATTAGTTGATCCCCGATCTGATTGACTGATGGACCTGTGAGCTTACTGCTGCAGTGTAGTGTTGAGGGACTTTTCTGTCAGTTTGAATCTATGTATTAGTTGTAGTACTTTAGTTGAAAAAAACATTTTTTGACAAGTAAAAGAAACTTTTCTATTTACACGATTGTGTTGCTTGTCTCTGCGCTTTTTTGGAATGCCTCTGTGCTTATTTTCCTTTAGGTGAAACGCCAACATACCCAACCCCCACCTTCCTTCACCCAGTCTTAATCTGATAACCGCCCTGGGTTCCTTGGTGTGCCAGGTGCCTAATATAGGAACACTGCCTTATCTCTATTAGTCAGTTAATCAATGACATAATCCTTTGAAATCCAATTTAGCCACACAACCTTATACATTAATAACGTACAGTACAGTTGCATTTATTTCATTAGATTTTACAAAGTATTTTGCATTTAAAGTCTTTGATATAGGCAACAAGTATAATATTTAGTTTAAGATTTACCAGAAATATTATTTATACACAACATATTAACATATGGACTCAAATAGTTTTTTTGGATTTGCTTTATATACTGATTTTTAAAAGTTAGAAATGTATAATTATTACTTTAAATAATCTGAAAAATGTCACAAATACTTGTACTTATTGACACTTTTATTTTTTTGTGTTCACTCTCCTTAGTTTCCAACAGGCAGGCGGGCAGCATGTGATATTTACTGGCATGGTGTCTCTTTTCATGATAATGTAAATATTGTTTCAGGACAGGTTAACAAGTTTCCAGGTAAGATACTCATTAATATGTATTTAATGTTTGTAACTTCTCAATCCATTTTTAAAATCATTCATCTTGTGAATGTTTTGAGCGCTGGGCAGATACACCCAGGACAGGGAGCCAGTTAATCACTGGGCACTTACTCAAACACACTATATATGAGCAATTCAAAGCAGCAAATTCACCTTAAACCCATGTTTTTGGACTGAAAGGAACCCGGTAGAAATCTACAGACACGGCTAGAATATGGAAACACCACCCAGATTGGTATTCAAACCTGGATTCCCAGCGAATGTACTAACCACTAATGTCGCCCACATTTGTTTTTTAATTTATTGAGGATCTAATTATATATTTTTTACAGTAAACCTCTGTGCTTTAACCTCTTATTGTGTAAAAAAAATGTGCTCACTTTATACATATACAAAACATTCATAACTACATAACCAACGTACTGTGAACAATGCAAAGTATTGTTTAGTATTTAACTTGAGATTTAAGAAAGTGAAATACCATCCTTTGGCTGAATTGCAATTTTGGTTTTTATATTTAGTTGGATTTAGTACATAAGGTTAGGTTTGGTCGATTTTTCTGTTCACATTTTGTATTGCTGTTTATTATGTAAATAATAATGTACATGAGTATATCACCTTAATGATGTGGCATCACATGCACCATCATTTAGGCCAGCTTCTGCTCATCCTCTTGGCGTGCGAGTAAATCCTGGTCTTATACTAAGCCATGTTAACTGCCATTGACCCAGCTGGCTTTAGTCCAAATTTAGTTTTCTGTTTCAATATTATCAGAATGCTATTTACAACATTGAACCTTTGTTTTTGTGCAGGAATGGTAGAAATGCTGCGAAAGATCAACTTAAGTCGTGCAGTTCGCACCATGCAGCAGCTTTTTCCAGAAGAGTATAACTTTTATCCACGATCATGGATCTTGCCTGATGAACTTCAGCTCTTCTCTACTCAGGTATACAACTTAGAAATATCAAAAAGAACTATAAAAAAGGTTTGCAGTGACTTAGATACTTCTGTATAAACCACCTTTTCTGCTTTTTTAATTATATGAAACAAATGTAACATGCACAGCAAGGTGATTTGTTTTTATTTTTAGTGTAAAATGTTGTTGCAATGTTTTAATTTTTAAGTTTATTCGTCATTTGCATGACTGTCAGGACATTTGTGCATTGAAATGAGGCACCGGGGGAAAAATACCCTACAGCAGAATATTATTATAAATAAACACTGAATATACACATGTATGCACACATATACAGTTCTACCGATGTTACTTTAAGGACGCTAAGAGGGTAAATCTTATACTGCACAGTTTTCTTAAAAAATTTCTTCTCATGCATTCTTAGATACGTCTTTTAAAGGACAACGACACCAGCCTAAAACCCACTTTCATTGTCAAACCCGACTCTGGCTCGCAAGGTGATGGCATTTTTCTCATCCGTGACCCATCTGATCTCAGAGTCATCTCGGGTTCACAGACCAAACAGGCAGTAGTTCAGGAATACATTCAAAAACCACTTCTGATTGACAAGCTTAAGTTCGATGTCCGCCTCTATGTCCTGATCCGGTCGTTGAATCCTTTGGAAATCTACATTGCTAAAGAAGGCCTGTCTAGGTTTTGCACTGAACCATACCAGGAACCAAGCCAGAAGAACCTCAGTCACATGTTTATGCATTTAACCAACTATTCACTGAACGTTCACAGTGGGAAATTTGTTCACTCAGACAGCTGCAACACGGGAAGCAAGCGAACATTTTCCAGTGTTCTTTATCGCCTTGCTTCCAAAGGAGTGGACATAAAAAAAGTTTGGTCAGACGTTATTGCACTGGTTATCAAGACAGTAATTGCACTTGTTCCTGAACTGAAGGTCTATTATCAGGCAGATATACCTCCAGGCAAACCAGGACCCACATGTTTTCAGGTGTGTATAAGCGTGTACATATCAGATTGTATAATGAGGTTCATTACAGAAATGTAGATAGACGGATAGATTTCTAGATCGATCTATCTATCAAAATTTTCATATTTTAACAGCCAATGCAAATACTGTTAAAGTAAACAATGAGAAATAATGAGATAAATCACATAAAGAATGTATAATATGTATAATAATTATTGCAAATTATAGCTTTAGTAAATACAAACACACACACACACACACACACACACACACACACACACACACACACACACACACACACATATATATATATATATATATATATATATATATATATGTATCTTTGACTTAATCTGCCATTTACACCATGACTCCTACACACACTGTCCCCAGTTCTCATAATATTGCTATGGATACCATTGTGCCGTGTGGACAAGTGATCCCATTTACCTGATGTGCAACCCAATCTGGCCTCAGCACACGCCCAGCGTTGAAGTAAAGCATAGTGATGGCAGTTTTATGTTGGTGTGATAGTTTTTAAGTTAAGGAAATTAAAAGGCTGGATAAATGAAATGTATATTAAAAGACATTTAAGACCAGAAATTAAATACTTTTACAGATTGAAAGACTTTACAGTACATTACAGGTTATTTTAGCAATGCATTACCCTTAATTTACTGTCAAATAAACATAGAAACATCGTGATGGAATAGACAAGTTAAATAAAGTAAAAGTCTGTTTACTTTCATCGGTGAATGTTCACCTGCAGTTCACTTTAGTCTGCAATGTGGGATTAAATGATAAACAGGATCCAAATGTGTTTCTTTCTGATTGTCAAAACTTATTGCCTTAATCCAGTTGTGACAGCACCTACTTTTGTAAATCTCCAAAATATTTAAGGATGATTTTTTAGACATTTAAATATGTCATCATATACTGTATATAAAAACTATTACAACAGTAGAAAGAGCAGTAATATTAATAATATTCTTATTTCTTTCATAGATCTTGGGCTTTGATATTTTGCTGATGAAGAACTTAAAACCTGTTCTGCTGGAGGTTAATGCCAATCCCAGTATGAGGATAGAACATGAACAAGAGGTAAAAAAATTTTTTTTACCAGATCAGTTTACCGTATCCGTTTTATTAAAACAAGTCATGGTCCAGCATTTTAGTATTACAGAGAATCATGGAAAATTACCTTTATTTATCATTTAAATGGATTTTTGTTTGTTTGCTATTTTTCATTTATTCTCAGAAATTTATTTCCATAGTTATATGTTTATTTATCTCATGGTTTGGTAAGGTACGTACCAAACAGATATATATATACACAAATGGATCACCTTTCTCAGCTTCACTGTATTGCAATCTTTTAATTCCAACTTTTAGTAATGCTTTATTAGAGTTGAAGTTAAATTGAATTAACTTGAAGTTAATTCCAGTTTTAACAGACCAATTGTTTATTAGACCAAGAAATAAATACAGAGAAATAAATACACTGAAAGTAAATACTGAAAATAAATACACTGAAAATAAATGACGAGTCAAACTTCTGTTTTGCTGACTGAATTCGTTACAAATTTGCACTATATATGTTACAAAATTTTCTTATGTTCAAGGGTTCATAAAGTGTTTAATAGAAAATAAAATATTTATACAAATGTGTGAAAGGTTTATTAAAGCGTAAATATATAAAAGAAATAAGTATATTTGAATAACGCTGCTGTCTTTGTAACATAACACCGTGATAAGTATTACTGCACAAGCTTAACGCTTCTGTTATCAATTAGTTTTGTCTGATTTCACATCTCAAAGAGGAGGATTAAGCGCAAACACACACGCTGATAAAAAATCGTTGGTTTAGTCAAATTAGTGTAAAATGTAGTGGAGATGGTTAGCTCTGGTTATTGATGTGGAGGATAGCACGTTCGAAATGTTTTCAATAACATACCTCACAACTACTGCACAACGCAGACAATCCATCCGTGTACGACCCGCGCTGCTGCTGTCAATCACAGAGATTCAAACCCCTTCCACGCGGTTGATATGAATGAAGCAGTGTGTGTCATTTGCGTGTTTTGTTTCCACGCCTGCTCCGCGCTAAACTTGCAACTCGACTTGGGTGTAGTGCTTGGGTCTCTTACATTGAGTTCCGCCTTGTTTATTAGTCTCCGCTTTGTTTATTAGTCTCCGCTTTGTTTATTAGTCTCCGCCTTGTTTATTAGTCTCCGCCTTGTTTATTAGTCTCCGCTTTGTTTATTAGTCTCCGCCTTGTTTATTAGTCTCCGCCTTGTTTATTAGTCTCCGCTTTGTTTTAGTCTCCGCTTTGTTTATTAGTCTCCGCCTTATTAGTCTCCGCCTTATTAGTCTCCGCCTTATTAGTCTCCGCCTTGTTTATTAGTCTCCGCCTTATTAGTCTCCGCTTTGTTTATTAGTCTCCGCCTTGTTTATTAGTCTCCGCCTTGTTTATTAGTCTCCGAATTCTTTATTTATCTCCGCTTTGTTTATTACTCTCTGCCTTATTAGTCTCCGCTTTGTTTATTAGTCTCCGCTTTGTTTATTAGTCTCCGCCTTGTTTATTAGTCTCCGCCTTGTTTATTAGTCTCCGCCTTCTATTAGTCTCTGCTTTGTTTATTAGTCTCTGCCTTATTAGTCTCCGCCTTGTTTATTAGTCTCCGCCTTATTAGTCTCCGCCTTGTTTATTAGGAGGGGCGGGGGTTCCCCATGCCCATCCAGAGGAGAACGTTTCGGGTACTGGGCAGATAACATTATGATTAAACAAAAACATGATTAAAAAAAGTTTTGTTCAAAATTTTAAATGATCAAAAAAATCATTAAAAAAATTAAAAAAAAATTTGTTCAAAATTTTAAATCATAATACAGTTGAAATGTAAATGCATTTAGTCAAGATGGAAACATAAAAGATTTTGTTTTTTTAATGCCCATTATTGACAACCTTTTTTCCATCCATCCATTATCTTGGATAATTGCGGTGTCTTGTGTCTTGCGACGCATCTTAAAGCCTGTTTGCAAGAATGGTGCTTTTTACTATATTTTTTCCCCAAAACGCCACATTTTAGGCCACACAAGATGTATTTAAAGCAGGCAAAATGTGAACCGCATGGCTTTCCATAGTATTCTGCGTGGGAAAAGCGAACCGAACCGTGAGGCCCATACCAAACGGTTCAGGCAGAATACAATATACCATTACACCCCTTGATGGGTTATGTTGTGAGGTTTGTCCAATGTTAAAGTAAAAGGCAAATTCAATGTTTTTGGGGTTTGTTTTGTTTTACAGGTATCACCTGGTGTGTTTGAGTATGTTCCCAGCCCAGTCGATGAGGAAGTCAAAGTAGGAGTCATTAGAGATACATTACGTCTTATGGATCCAGCCCAGAAAAATCAGCTATTGTAAGATATGTATGCATAAACACACACTCACGGAAACACACTTTCACTAGCATTTAACCAGGCTAAAATCATGTGGAAATCCAAAACTGCATGTTCTTAAAGAAATGCATAAACTAAACAGAACATAAATCAGATGTTTATTTTTTGTGCCACATTGCAATTTCCCTCTCTTTATAATAAATTAATAAATTTAATCGTCCATAAAATCGGACGAAGGAAATCGCTTTCATTTTAAGTAGAATAGCTATTTTTAACTGATAAGAGCTCAAAGAGCTCTTCCTTTTTTTATGAAGGTGATATAATTAACAGGTATGGGTATTTAAAAATGTTTCCAAATGAATGAATGAAAGCAGATTGACTCACAGGTTCCTATTTCCTGAACTAATCAGCTAATAACATTTTCAAATGGGGTTGAATTTTTATATGTCTAGCTTGATTGTGGTTTATTGTGCTCATAAAATAAAGTTTGCTTATCACCTATTTTGGTGCCAACAGATCAAACATTGGGGGTAGACATTCAGACAGAGGAATCATTGTGGATGCAGGATTAGATGAAAGACCAGAGCTTGCTGAGTCGCTTCCATCTTTATGCATTAAACAAGTCTTCCCCAAGTACATGAAGCAGTTTAACTACTTGCGCATAGTGGAAAGAATTAGTGATATATTTATTCGCTTCCTCGGGGTCAAAGGAACTATGAAACTTGGCCCCACTGGTTTTCGCACCTTCATCAGGTGGGTCTGATTTTATAGTCAAGTTATTTGATTTAAACATTATTTTCATGTATTGCGTAGTTAGTTTTATTACATGGATGTGATTGATGACTATTTTTCTTTATTTTAAAAAGAGAATTTAGACTTTAATATTAACCCTAACATATTGTCACTTTTAGAAATTGTAAGTTGAGCAACAGCAGTTTAAGCATGGCGTCAGTGGACATCCTGTATATAGACATTACGCGGCGATGGGCTGGAGCACTTTCTGATTGCAGGGAAGCTGGTGAGCAAATTTTTGTTTTATTTTCACATCACAGATTTAATGTTTTTACAAAAACTTACATAACGCAATTTGCACATGAATTGTGCATTAATGGAAAATCACACTAACATTTTCAAAATGTTCAAGCTCAAATTGTTTGAATTTTTGTTTTTATGTACATATAATATAATGTGGAGGTTTATCAGTAACTGTAATTATCAATTACTCAGTTTAATATGTTTTTATTAGGCGGCACGGTGGCTTAGTGGTTAGCACGTTCGCCTCTCAGCACTAGGGATTCCCGGTTCGAATAACCATCTGGGTGGAGTTTCCATGTTCTCCCCGTGCCCGCGTGGGTTTTCTCCGGGTTCTCCGGTTTCCTCCCACAGTCCAAAAACATGGATCAAGTCAATTGAATTCTCCAAATTGCCCCATAGAGTGTGTTTGTGTGCTTGTCTGTGTGTGTGAGTGTGTGCCCAGCGATAGATTGGCATCCTGTCCTGGGTATATCTGCCCAGCGCCCGAAACGTTCTACCCTGGATGGGCATGGGGAACCCCACCGCGACCCTAATATAGGATCAAGCGAAAGATAATGAATGAATGAATGTTTTTACTAAGGGCGGCATGGTGGCTTAGTGGTTAGCACGTTCGCCTCTCAGCACTAGGGATTCCCGGTTCGAATCCCCATCTGAGTGGAGTTTCCATGTTCTCACCGTGTCCGCGTGGCTTTCCTCCGGGTTCTCCGGTTTCCTCCCACAGTCCAAAAACATGGATCAAGGTCAATTAAATTCTCTAAATTGCCCCATATAGAGTGTGTTTGAGTGAGTTAGTGTGTGCCCAGCGATAGATTAGCGCCCTGTCCTGGGTGTATCTGCCCAGCGCACTCATCAGCATTTTACAATAATATTCTATACATTTAATAATAAGAATTATTTGGAATAAAAGAATAAATTACCGTACACTGAAAAGTACAAAGACCATACATGTTATACTGTTAAGCAACAGTAGCTTTGCAACATATTTTTCCTTTAATCTCGATCGTGTCATCCAACAGGAATGGGACTGCAGGCGTTTGTGGAAGCCTTCTTTCTCTTGGCTATGCGAAGGTTTAAGGACTTGTCACTGAGGGAAAATGTGCTCTCACTGTTAGAACTTTGTGAATCTGCTCTCATTGTTGGACACGAGGAGAAATCGCGTCCATTAAAAGCGCAATCCAACCATACCCCCTGTCTCACTTCACAAATGCACAACTCCTCTGCATCCACTCATCATCATCAGGATTCTTCAGCGAAAGAAAACGGAAGAAAGCCCATCTCACTTCGTAAAACTGTTACAGAGTGAAAGTGGAAGCAAACAGTAAAGATGTAATGCTTGATTCTGACCCATTATGTAAGTTCTTTGTGCTGGGGCAGTTATATATTATGGATATATATTCCTTAATTGCTGATGATGCACATCAGTGGTTTTCAAGCGAGGGCTGCAGCCCACCAGGGGGCTCGGCGAGCACAGATGCAGCACTTCCATCCATCCATTATCTTCCGCTTTATCCTATATTAAGGGGCGCGGGGGGGTTCCCCATGCCCATCCGGGGGAGAACGTTTCGGGCACTGGGCAGATACACCCAGGACAGGGCGCCAATTTATCGCTGGGTACACAATCACTCACACAGACACACACACATACACACTCTACTATATGGGGCAATTTGGAGAACTCAATTGACTTGATCCATGTTTTTGGACTGTGGGAAAAAACCGGAGAACCCGGAGGAAACCCACGCGGACACGGTGAGAACATGGAAACTCCACCCAGATGGGGATTCGAACCGGGAATCCCTAGCGCTGAGAGGCGAATGTGCTAACCACTAAACCACCATGCTCAGATGCAGCACTTTGAACAAATAATTAAAAAATTATTATATGGAGCAATTTCTCTCATTCTTACAAAACATTAACCTTATGAATGCCATCCAAAGTTTAATTATGTATATTTAATCCCTAGTTACAATTATAAATACTCTCAACTGATCTTACCAAATTATTAACAGTTCATCACCCTCTTAACTCTGGTTTTAACCCTTATCTTTTTAACCCTAACCATTATCTTTCTAGTGGTTTATAAAGGTTGTGACACACCAAACACTACCAAATGAGCAGAGATGAAGACGAGTGTGTTGTCATCTATTCCTATTTGTTTGTAGACCAAACCGATGCACAGTAATAACAGACCACAAAGGCCATCTACAACAAATAGCTAACCAGATCAAACTTTAGGCTTCTGCATGAGAGCAGATGGAAGTGAACTATTCACACTGGGTTAGTTAAAGGAATTTGATACATATCACACAAAAATCACTCTTATGATAAAGATCTTGTGCTGATTAAATGTATATTAGTTACCAAAAATCAGAAGAAATCACTGTGCCTCTACAGTTCATTTAAAGCTGCTTGGTTTCCAATGCATGTGCAATATAAGGCTCCTGTCAAACAGTCTGACTGACAGTTTGAATCTGCTCCTTTATATCTAAATCTATATGCAACACTGTGTATATACAACTCTCTTTTTCAACACACACCCTTACTGGCTTACTGTAGTAGTAATTGCGGTCTGGTGCTTCCATCTTACTATGATGCTCCAGTGCTGAGACGCGAATGTGCTAACCACCGTGCCATGTGCTGCTGTGCAGAAACACCAGTACACAATCACACACACTATAGAGAGGCAATTTAGAGCAGCCAATTCAATTGAATCCATGTTTATGGACTGTGGAAAGAAAGTTATGTGGGCACGGGGAGAACATGGAAATTCCATCCAAATTGGGCTTTGAACCTGGATCTTCAGAGCTGAGAGGCAGACATATTTACATTACATTTGGTCATTTAAAAGACGCTTTTATTCAGTGACTTACAAGGTGAGCACGGGGTTAATCACAACATCCCTGCAGCAATAAGGGTTAAGGGTCTTGCTCAAGAACCCACACTGGTAACTTCAGTGGACCTAGGATTTGAACCGCCAACCTTCAGATTGATAGC
>JAFMOD010001377.1:0-74807 GCA_019802435.1 Corydoras maculifer | reverse complement strand
CTCAGGGAAAAGGGGGCTGAATAATTTTGCACATCGCACTTTTCAGTTTTTTATTTGTAAAAAAATTGTTGATTCATGTATAACTTTCATTCCACTTCACAATTGTATACCACTTTGTGTTGGTCTTTCACATTAAATTCCAGTGAAATATATTTATGTTTGTGGTTGTAATGTGACAAAATATGGCAAAGTTCAAGGGGTATGAATACTTTTGCAACCCACTGTATATATATATATTTATATTTATAAATCTATTCCAGAACAGTATGGCACAAGTACTGCTCTCATATTTTCATCTTATAGACTGAACGGATTAACCACGTACACCTTTTTATATAACCTTATTTACATGAAGACATATTCTACATTCATTTAAAACATCATTTGGCTATAGTCTAAAAATGTGATTTCTTATAGACACATCGAGCCATGTTTCATTTTTTAAGGCTTATCATAACATTGACCAGGTAACAAAGTGCTCTCAGTTTGGGCAGACTAAGCAGTTCAATTAAAGGATGCCCCGGACCATTAGATATTCTTCATTAAGCTAGAAGTCAACATCCCAGCAAGTGTCTTTATAACAATGAATAGGAGCTTTCCATTTTTTTACATTAGGTCATAACTGGGTTTAAGTTAGCATTACTGATGTAACAGTACAGTGAGTTTTATCTGAGTACATAATGCAGTAGGTACCAGAGAAGGTTTAAAAGTGAAATGATTTTACCACATTACATTTCATCTAGTGGTCTGTCCTACGTTGAAGTGGTCACAACTGCCAGTTTGTCACCAAAAGAGGTTTTTCTCAACTTTGTCTCTTAAATGAAGCTACATTCCTGAATGACTGACAGCAAAAACATTCAGCACCTATTTGAGATGTGAAAGGTGCAGAGTTTTAAGCCTCCTCTATTTTATTAGGTCTTCCTCCTTCAGTCACGTCTTGTGTCTATTAATTTGTTGGGTCTGTGGCTTACTCTGCATCACGGTTTCAGCAGTTGGAACTGTTGCGAAACTCTCCATTCTCTGTGATCTGCAGTTTGGTGGGGTTCGTGGGTGAGATGCCATTGCGCGTTTGCATGCTGTAGCGCTCCTTCAACTGGGAAAGAGCACTCATCAGCCTGGAGTTTGCTGCATCCAAAGATGATATTCTCTTTTCCTACACAGACAGAAACACAAATGCATTAAAAAAGAAGAAAATTTAATGTTACATGCATTATATTTTAAAAAGAGATTTTTTTTGTATGAATAATTCTAAAGGCTTATGTTATACAAAAATTTAAATAATATATTTCCTACTTTAAGAACAACATTCTTTAAATTATTAAATCAAATCAAATCAGGTTCATTAGTCACATGTGTAATTATACACGGTACAGCCAGCAGTGAAATTCTTTTCTGACATTTCCATGAAGTTAAAAATTTGGAATTACAGTAAGAAAAAAAATTTTGATTCACAAAATAGTTATTCGAAAGGATAAGTAAAATAGAATAAAATAAAATATGTATTTACAATGTGCAATTAAATAAAAAAAGAGAAATATGGCAGATATCAACAAAAAACTGTCTTATAAGTTAAAGTGAGTTTAGTTTTCGATATTCCAATTCTAGCATTCCAAATATGTCTAAACTGCATTTGAAGCCTGGACCAGCAGTGTCTATGGACTTTATAGACAGTGAGCCCAGTGGATTTAAATTTTTCATATAAAGAATAACTTGTACAAAATATTTCAAAAACAATAAAACCAGACCACAAAACATCACTTTTCAAACCTAATACCAAAACAGAATACCTACACAAAGTCATGTTACTGACATTAGCCCATATCAGCTTCACTTACCATATAGATGCAATCTACATACTTTGAAAGACTTATTTCCTCCTTTTTTTATATTGTCAGGATCTCAACAGATCCGGAATTAATTAGGTGTTGGATGATGTGCGAATTGCAGTGACACTTACAGTATGTGTTTGTAATGTGTTGTGCGTTGCATTGGCACGAGTGCAGCAGGGTTCAAACATTGACATGGCTCTGAGAAGAATTCTGTATGCATCCTGTATGTCCACTGTCCATTTGGCACTTATAAAGTATTACAGGATGACTAACACAAACTGTAGAAAAAAACGATCTAATTTGGTTGGCTGGAGTGGCACGACGGCTTAGTGATAAGCATGTTCTCCACTCAGCACTGGGGATCCCGGTTAAAATCCCGATCTAGTGTCACATTCTTAGTGTGGTTTTCCGGGTTCTCCGTTTTTTTTCCACAGTCCAAAAACATGGATTGAAGGTAAGTAGGCTGTTCTTAATTGCCCTTATATAGTTTGTGTGTGTGGAAGTGAGAGCCCAGCAATGAATTTGGCACCCTGTCCTGAAACGTTCTCACTCTGGGTTGGCATGGAAAACCCCCGTGACCGTATTATAGGATTAAGCAGAAGATTATGGATGGATGTTGTCGACTGTTACATCTTCAAGTTGGAGCAATAGGATAGACGTGTCTAACAGAGTGTGCAGTTAGTGGGCACAGAGTTTAAAAACTCACCGTTGCTCTGTCTGATCCAAACATTTCGGCAGATGAAATAACAGTGGAGTGTTGACCAATTAAAATATAGTATGAAGACAAACAGATGGACTACAGTACTGTAAAACTACAAAGCTTATCTTTATGGTTAATCGAACAGATTAAATAAACAATAGAAGCTAAAGAGTGTACCGTGACCTAATAAAGTGGCCACTGATTGCAGACTTGATTGACAAGACAAGATCTTTAACCTTGAAAGTTCTCAAGAACCATCCATCCATTTAACCTGTACTAGGGTCGCGGGGGGGTTCCCCATGCCCATCCAGAGGAGAATATTTTAAACGCTGGGCAGATTCACCCAGGACAGGGTGCCAATCTATCACTGGGCACACACTCACTCATACAGACACACAAACACACTCTATATGGGGCAAACATGCTAACCACCAAGTCACCGTGCCCCCCCTTGTTCTCAAGAACCTATTGTCTAAAATAACTTTAAAATAATGGGCATGTTGTAGTTATAGTTACATATACAATTTGTTTTCTATTTGTAGTTAAATATGAATTTACAGTGTCAGGGTGTCCCTCATGTTCCTTGCCATTTTAATCAGACATAAGATGTAAACTATTTCTATCCATCTATTATCATCCGCTTTATCCTCTACTAGGGTCACGGGAGGGTTTCCCATGCCCATCCAGGGGAGAACGTTTCGGACGCTGGGCAGATACAACCAGGACAGGGTGCCAATCTATTGCTGGGCACACATTCACTCACACAGACACACACAAACACACTCTATATGGGGCAATTTGGAGAATTCACTTGACCTTGATCCATGTTTTTGGACTGTGGGAGGAAACTCCACCCAGATGGGGATTCGAACTGGGAATCCCTAGTGCTGAGAGGCGAACACACTAACCACTAAGACACCGTGCCGCCCCTAAATTATTTCTTTTCACAAAAATATAATTGCAGAAATAAATGTGTTGTTATATGTTTGTCAGCATATTAATGAATTATCATTACATCATTAGCATTTCCTGATTAAACTCTATTTTTTGGTATGTCCCACACGGATCCGTTTTTCAGATTCTTGTACCCTAATTAGTTTTTCATTTGATTAAACCACTTTGTAGTCAATTGCTTTCCAATCTAGTACTATCTTTGCAGTAAACAGCTTTAATTGCATTAATGAACTGAACAAACCAATCGTGTGAAACGTGTCTCCCGGACCAGGTTGGGGTTTCAACAAAAAAAGATCCCCTATTAACACACTCATACCTGTGCGTCTATAATTTTCTGCTTGGAGTCAACTATGGCCTGCATGTCTGCATGATCCTTTTTCAGCTCCTCTTCAACAGACATCAACCTGCACCAATACAAAAAATCATATTTTAACACAAAGCATGCTTAGATGAACACACTGTGTGCTGTGGGTTTCCAGATTTACCTTATACTTCAAAATAATGTAACTAATTGTTTATTTGGATATTATTTTATGGTTTAGGGTCTTAAAACCTCAAACTACAATACAGTAAGTACACAGATCTTTTTTTTTATTTGCTTGCTGGAAACATTTGGGTTCTAAGCTATGTTAGCTGTCAAAACACTTATTTTAATGAGAGATTGAAGTTACACGATGTTCATATAAATAGGTACCTACATTGCAGTAAGCATTCCAGGTGCCAGGGTTCTGATAGCTGTTTGCCAATTTAAGTGTCTTTTTTAGGAACTGTATGCTTTTTAAAATTCTAGCAGAGCTGAACTGCACACAATGGGAAACAACACAAAGATAATTAACTAAACACAGTTTTGTTTTGGCTCTTGACTAATTGGAACCCACAATTATGTAAACTAACTTCACGAAACTGACTGAACCAAACAGAAAACAAATATACAGAAATGACCTGATATACCAACTCCACACTGAAAATCAATGTGTACTATGTGATTAAATGTGTACTAAAAGGAACTAAATAATCTAGTGCAAGTTAACATAGTACAACTCAACTAAATAATTAAATTTCATTACTGTACACTTTAAAATAAGTTAACCTTTTAACTCATTCTCGTTAAATTGGCTGGTTCCAACTAAATTGGCTGGTTCCAAGTAAATCCAACTAAAACACTCATTCACATCAATACTAAAAATTATGCTTTAATATTTTAAATCTTCAATGTAAACTGAATTTAATTTAATCCATGATAAATGAAGTAAAACACAATAAACTAAAACCAATTTAATTTCACTTAACACGTTTTTTTTACTTTAAGTGAAAGAAGATTATTATATCTAAGTACTGCCAAAATTATTTTTGTATTATTTACCTTATATTTATATACGTTGATGAAATGATGAAATAAATACATAATCCTTTTATACACGCACATATACAATACCAGTCAGAAGTTTGGATGCGCTCGCTTCTTACTCCATCATTTATTTTCTCCACTTAACATATAGATGGACTTTGTAGTTTTACAATTAGACTGTAGTACAACTGTTTTCGTGTTTTTGTGAGTCCCCTGTTGGTTCTCTGTTCTCTATTGGTAAGGATCATCACAGAACAGGTATCATTTGGGTGGTGGATTGTTTATTGTCAGTTCTGCAGTGACACTGATGCGGTGAGGGGGTTTTAGTGCAGCAGTGCTGCTGTAGTTTCATTTACACAGCTCAGTGACACTGCTGTGATAGGAATAATGCACCAACCAAACAATACCTGCTCTGTGGTGCTACTGTTTGGGCTCCTAATTTATAGAGAACAGAATTAATTGGACTAACACAGTATATGTACTGTAGTCCACAAACAGATGGACTACAGTTTGGAATTCTAGAACTACATTGTAGAACTAAAGTCCATCTTTACAGTAAGTGGAACTGAGAACATGGACAGTAAGTGGAGCAAAAATGAGGTGTGTTGACTTTTGACTCTTTATACATATTTATATGAATATATATATATTTTTCCCCTTTCTTAAATAAATGATGGTCAAAAAGGAGACATATTTTAGTTTGCTTTAAAAGCATTTTTATTTAACAGAAAATGACTAATATGCAAAAATATATATCACGCAATTTCTATTTCTTTGTTGTTTCAATAAAAAGTGTTGAAAACTTTTACAGAACAAAACAAAAAAGACAGTATTCCACATATTTGGGAGAAGTAACATTTAAAGTGCATAACTGTCATTGAAAATAACTACATTCCAGTTTTAACATTAAATGTTTAAATAAAACAAAATCCACTGTAAGTGTAAAAATGAATAATACATTTTTAAGTAGCTGTCAAACAGCAAAATCATTTTTTGGTAATCTGGCAATAGATGGCCAAATTAGTCAAGGCATTTTAAAGTTACATTAAAATGAATGGTGTGGGTTTCAGTAACACCAAAAAACAAACCCTGAGTACTACGATATGGCAGTGAGGTTAGTGAAGCAATCATTAGTAAATGATTTGTGATTTTCAGGTGTAAAAAAAGCGTTTAGTACAGAAAATGTGTTAATTCTGCTTTTATTTACTATGAATAAATTTTACTATACTACTACTTTCTGTTAAAACATCTTTTAAACTAAATTATGTCTGTGCCAGGTTACTGATTGGCATTCAGACTTATGTTAGTGATTAATTTATTAGTTATTTATTAGTGATATGTTTCTAAGTATGTGTGGAAGTAGTAGTAAATGTTAAACAACTAGGTAAATAAAAAGTTTAGCTGATGTAATACTTTTTGCATTTTTATTTTTTAGCATCTTGATTTGCTCTCTGCATCGCTTCGCTGTTTGTTGGATATTACAGGATAGCATGTTCTAACACTGATGATTTTAAATCCTCTGTCACGATACACACTCGGTACAGCTTACAGTTTATCGTCCATCCATTTGTCCATGTTTGATATATGTAACTACTGTACTGTGTGTATTGCTATTTACATGGAAGATCAGACCTTTCTTGACTGGACATGCTACTTAGCTGTTCAAGCCCTCATCCTTTCCCAGCTTAATTATTGTAATGCTCTGCTTGCTGGTCTCCCAGCTTGCACAATCCGGCCTCTACAACTGATTCAAAACTTCAGCCCAAGTGAACTTATGTCGCTCCACTACACATTCCTCTCCATTGGTTCCCTGAAGCTTCTGCATTCAGTAAAAGGCACTGACTCTGGCCTACAGGACCATTTCTGTATCTGCCCCATCTTACCTTTTACATCTCTTTCACAAACACCTGATGTGGAGAAAAAAAGGGGTGTGTTTGTGTGTGTGTGGGGTGGTGCAGGATAGTATAATGATCAGGTTTGAAAATTCTAATTTCAGTGTAGCTGAGTTCTTCCTTAACTACTGACTTGTGTGGTTCTCATTTGTAAATCACTTTGGATAATAGCATCTGCTAAATGACTGAATGTAAATGTAATGTACTTGCTTTTAAGCCCATCACATTAGATTTCATTACACATGGTTCCTATTTCTGAGGTAAAAATAATATCCATTTTGTAGAAGATAAAATATGTTTTCTCAAAAAAGCCTACAATCATTTCTGCCGTGCAAATACACCAGAAAGGAGGTACCATCTTTAACAAACGAACTTAACATAAGAAAAAGTGGCTATAGATAAGCTACCATGGTAGTGCCTCCCCCCAAGTGCCATAATTACAGAAAAAGCTACAGTAGTTTGACAAGAACTTGTAAAAAAATATTTCCCAGTAATCACCAGCAGGGAAAGATTGGGTTAAGTAAAAGGGAGCAAAAGTTTAAATTCCTAAAAAATGAGAGTTCAATGTTTAAAAAAAGAATTATGCATAAGAAGAAGAAATTATAGTCTGGGGTGAGTTTAGGAAAAATGAAGCTGGGTTTTTGACAAAAGAAATTCATGAACACAATGGTCCACCTTACTGGAATACACACGAGGTGAAATACATAGGTCTTCTACATTAGACTAACTGAAAACTGACTTTTTTTCATTAATCCACATTATATAATACTTCACGAAATTTAACTAAAATAAAACAGAATGAGACATGCAGAATGGGCAATATTAGTAATGTTAGTAGAATCCTTATATAAGAAAGCATCTTATGTAATGTTTCATAATTTTAAGATTATAATTTTAAATCACATTTAAAACATTTTTTTGTGTAAAGAATCTCTACATTTGAAAGCAATTTTATATATATGTACTACTTTGAAATATTATTATTACTATTATGACCAATAATAATAATACCATAAGGGTTGTTCACAATGTAATGTCCCACATTGTTTATGTCATTAAAATGATAATATAAATAAATGTTTTTATTACATGCACTGTTGCATAAACTCGTTAAGCATGAATCAAGTGTTGTCAAGTGCAACTCCTGTCATGTTTACAGATACATAATCACTGCATATGTTATGGTCTCTTTATCTTTAAATTGTTTCCCATGCAAAAGATCTTAAATAAATGGTTTAAAGAAGGAGTCAGGATTGGGTTGCATGGTATATGAGGTAAAACTGTCCTTTTTAATCTAGATTGTCCATTTTGACAGTTCACCACAGCTCTCTCGTCTTTGGAATAATTTAAAACTAAATACACACACAAGAGAGAGACATGGTATTTATAGCATTTAAAAGCATATTGATGTCTGAAAGGAAAAGGTGGGGCATTGCATTCTGAATAAGCCTTATAAAAATAGAAATAATAATAATAATAATAATGTCTAAAATTGACAATACTGTATACCCACAGTATTCCCCATAAAGCAAAACAGAACATGACTTTAAAATAAGAATAAAATAACAAAAGCTCACCGAACAAAAAATTACCCACATGTATTAACCCCCTCACCCTGATCTTGCAGCATCAGTTCAGTGAACTAATTCTTTACAATGTAAAGTTCTGTCTATCAGCTGTTCGTTTCTATATACTGTGCAAAGTTTGTATCATGTTGCCTCTCTAAACACAACAATCCCTTCACAGATTCACAGATCATTGAGATTAAGACATTTTTTTATGTAAATATGTATATATGGATATATTGACACATAAAAACAAAAAGCTGGTTTTGTAAGATGTGACTTATTTTTAGTCCGGTGAACTTGGTTTTGAACTCATACAGAAAAAAAGAATGAAAACTAAAATAAAAATACATGAGGAAAATGTTATAAACAATTCACATGATACTGCAAGAGCAGCTACAAAATACACAACACAATGAGCAGTAATGGCAAAGGGAAAACACTGAGATGTTTCAACAGTGGAAAAATCATTACTGTATGAAAATGATTGTTGTCCATATTACTGAACCTGATCTGGATGAACGTACGTTAATAAAAATGTAGAGAAAAAAACATTCGAATGTCTCATGTAAAGCAAGCAAATACAAGCACTCATCTTTGACCCATGACTTTGGACATGCACGAAGGCCAGACAGAACTCCATTAGATAAACACGCTCAATTCTCAGACTCTTGAGGGGTCACTCGCTCACCTGCTAATGATGCTCTTCATTTGCAACTCTTTGTCCTCCTGTTGGCGTTGCAGTCTTTGCTCGGCTTCGTCAAGACGGCTCTGGTACTGCAGCAGAAGCTGCTGGGCCTGATCATCCTGAGAGTGCAGCCGGGCTTCACATTGCTCCAGCTGCTGCACACACAAACGCAGCCGATCCTGCAGCACAGCTATCTCTGCCTGATACTGACAGACACATGGGGAGAGACAGCGGGAGATGAGCGGTTAGGCCACAAATCACATTATGGGAGCAAAATGTGGCTGGCAGGGTGTCAAATGATATCAAATCCATTATGGGGCTAAAAGTATAGTGTCCCGAGAGTCACAAAAATTTAGACATGCTACAGTCTTTTTTGCCAACAAGGAAAATGAAAGCTTATGTTTCCATATAATCCATGTATTGTGTATTGTGAGACTAATGCAAAGAAACTGGCAAAGGACAATAAATGACAAGAATGTTTTTTACTAGCAACTATTTAACAGAAATGCAGCAATTTCACATAAAGTAACTGAGTGTTGTTGTAATATTAAATCAAAAGTAATATTCCATCCATCCATTATCTTTCACTTTATCCTCTATTTGGGTCGTGTGGGGGTTCCTCATGCCCATCCAGAGGAGAACGTCTCCGGCGCTGGGCAGATTAACCCAGGACACAAACACACTCTATATGGGGCAATTTGGAGAATTCAATTGACGTTGATCCATGTGGGAGGAAACCGGAGAAAACCCACGATTGGGATTCAAACCGGGAATCCCTAGTGCTGAAAGGGGAACGTGCTAAGCACTAAGCCACCGTGCCGCCCTCAAAATTAATATTATGAAAAATATTATAAAATGTTGTAAAATTAAAATAATCACTGGGTGTCATTAAGCAAAACAAATCAGTTTATTTACAACAATGTGTCCAACAATATGTATAAAATCTCTTTTTGACCATCAATACGCTGTCAAAAGGTCAAATTCTCTTAGTTTACAAAAGATTTTTAACAAACAAGCAAAAAAATGAATTTCTCCATGTCAACAAGTTATCAGGTGTTTATTACAGAATAAATACAAACTACTTTTTTAAATAGTGGCATTTTCTAGTAGGCGGCACACTGGCGTAGTGGTTAGTACCTTCGCCTCAGAGCTAGTAATCCAGATTCCAAATCCGATCTGGGTGGAGTTGCATTGTTCTCCCTCTGCCTGTGTGGGCTACTTCTGGGTTCTCCAGTTTCTTCCCACAGTCCAAATACAGGAAGTCAAGGCAAATTGGCTGTTTCAAATTGCCCTAATATTGTGTGTGCGTCTGTGTGAGTAAAGCAATAGATTGGCACCCTGTCTTGGCTGTATCTGCCCAGCACCCGAAACGATCCCCCAGGTATGGGCATGGAGAACCCCCCTTCTTGTACAGGATTAAGTGGAAAATAGATGGATAGCTAATCTTTAATGTGTTGTTTTAGCTAACACAACTGACTCCTCTTTGCGGAGAGGCTTCAGTAGCAATGCTGTGATAAAGCAGTGAAGGTGAAGCAAGGACAGGGAGACACACTTAAAAAACATTTCAAGTTAAGTCCATTCTTCTCTTGATCTTACCCACTGCAGCTCTATAAGGTGCTTTTTAGTTTACAATAAGCCACTTTAAGGCTTTAGCATTTCATGTTCGTTTTACTTTTATATCGTTATGGCATTCACAAAAGCAGTCAACTTGAGATATCTGTTTCTAAAGTAAAGTCTTAAATACCTCCCCTCGTTTGACATTTAATATATGGGTGCCCCAAATTCAGCCGCATGAAATACATTCACTGAATTAATCAAATGCTTTTAGTCAGGATGCAGTGACGATACATCAAACAATTCTAGCAAGTCAGGATTAAGGACCATGCTGAAGTGCCTATCAGCAGCAAATTGGCAGCACTGGACCCTGATGGGTTTCTTAAAAAGAGCTGTTGTAATGAAAATAAAAAAAATCACTGACAAGGGGAACCAACTAACCTGCTTTTGTGAATAACAACTAGGGATGCACCCAAATATTCATTTTGGCAAATTGTTATTAGTTAATTATTATTTCATTGTTTGAATAAGCAATAATATTTTATTTTAGTGTATTATCATTTATTACACTAATTGAATTGATTTAAATGGATTTTAGGATTTCTTTCTTGCTTTTCAACTCTTTGCAGCACATTGTTTCACCTTATGTATGAAAGATGCTATGTAAATAAACTGAAATTGCCTTTTACTTTCATTTGTTTGTCTGCTAGGATGTTTGAAATGTTCAGTGTTTCCACATCCATCCATTATCTTCCACTTCATCCTTTTATTCACTCACACACACTTTATATGGGGCAATTTGAGGAATTCAATTGACCTTGATCCATGTTTTTGGACTGTGGGAGGAAACCGAAGAACCCGGAGGAAACCCACGCGGACATGGGGAGAACATGGAAACTCCACCCAGGTTGGAATTCCCTAATGCTAGTGTCCCTAGTGCTGAGAGGCGAACGTGCTAACCACTAAGCCAGAAATTGTTTTATTTCCTTAAAGAGAAAAAAACACAAGGAATAAAGTTATTGAAAATAAGATGAAATAAATAATAGACACAAACAAAAATGTTATTACATATGTAAATCTTTTGTAACCCCTAAAAAACCCACCAGTTAAAATATCTCCTCAAGCAACCCACTGCTAATAATAAATGTTTATGAGAGAAAGTGTAAAAAAAAACAACAACCCCAAAACATCTAAACTTCGTGATGCTGCTCATCATTTTGAGTATATAATTAATTTAGCAAGAAATATTAAAAAGTGCTGCTTGAGAAGCCACGTCTGACAAGGTCGCTATTGGATTTTATGTCACCATTATACAGCAGCTCTGAGAGTCTAATAAAGCAACTTCAATTCTGTTGATTATAGATTTAAAATGAGTTATTCAACAAACTGTAGTCTTATGAAAAAGTTTGGGTGCCTCAGGGAAAATTTTATTGATTTTTCTAAATGTAATGCTTTTAAAACATTCTCCACAGAAGAAAAACTTTAGCGCATAAATGTTTAATTAATTGTTACCTTTATTGATTTTTATAAGATATATGGGATTTAGAACGTTTGAGCCAAAAGTTAATGTTTTTAACCTCATTCATAAAGATTTGCAGGTGGCACGGTGTTGTAGTGGTTAGTAGATCCCACTCTCAGCACTGGGGATTCAGGTTCTAATCCCTATCTAGTAGAAGTCTCCATGTTTTTCCAATGTTCACGTGGGTTTCCTCCAGGTTCTCCAGTTTTCTCCCACAGTTCAAAAACTTGCCCCTGTGTAGTGTGCATGTGAATGAGTGTGTGTGTGTCCAGCGATAGATTGGCGCTCTGTCGTGGGTGTATCTGCCCAGCACCTGAAACGCCCCTTTAGATGTCCATGGGAACCGCCCCCTTTGGATAGCCATGGGAACATAACCCCCCACGAACCTAGTATTGGATTAAGTGGAAGATACTTTTATTTACCCAGTAATTTTTTTTACTACTAATTCCACACATGGCTATAAATTTATTTATAGTAACCTGGCACAGACATAATTAACGTTAACAAATGTTATAAAGGATTGAGATAATTAAAACTTTGCAAAATAAAAAACAAATCAAATTTTAAATGTTCCCTTAAGAGGACGTGCTATTATTTAGCAATTTTTTGCATTGTTTATACCAACTAAATGCTAAAGACAAATATCGAATTGTTTTTTTCTTAATGCAGAACAACTTGATCGAGTGTGAAACTCTGGGCTTTAGTTCCACACTAAAATATCATTGGCCTCTCCCGGTTGTCTTCCGCCGCTGGCTTTATAAAGGAAAGGATTGATGAGCAGCTTTTACAGTTGTGTGGAGAAGATTCCTCACAGCCACTTATGCTGCTTAAGATGTGAAGTGTCTCGCACTCAACACTTCATCACACATCACTTTGACACAATGAGATCTCTCCTTGTTTAGCGCTGCACTCGTCTTTCTTGCTTGCAGTGCTGCTGTGAAGTGTCATTTATTTTCACAGGAGGAATTTGCTATGATATACCAAATACTAAATAATTTGCGCCACAAGCTTCCTGATGCCCCCGGCATGGATTTTTCTCAACACTGCAGATGCACTGTATGCTCATATATATATATATATATATATATATATATATATATATATATATATATATATATATATATATATACACACACACACACACACACACACACACACACATAGATGGTGGATTAGACGCAGCAGCGCTGTTGAAGCTCTTTAACAGGTTGGTGTTACCGATGGACAGAAAATAAATCAACCATCCGAAAATGTTTAGAATCAGTAGATGCTTTGTACTGGTCCTGGGTACATGGGGGGGTTAAATTTATCAAAAAAATAAAAAAATAAAAAACGGTCTGTAATTGCAGAGCTACTTAATGTATCTATAATTTAAATAAAACTAATCAAAATAAAAATATTTCAACAATAATTGTAGAGACAAGGCAAGACAAGTAAAGTGATAAAGTGATCTATTTTGCCTACAGTGTTTACACACAAAGGAATTTGTCCTCCACATTTAACCCATCTGTGCAGTGACAGTGACACACACACACACACACACACACACACACACTGAATGAAGTGAGCGCATATGTCTGGAGCTGTGGGCAGCCCTATACACACCGCTCAAGGACCAATTGGGGTTGGGGTCAGCCATAGTAATTGATGGGACAGGGAATCAAACCGAGGACCTTCTGGTCACAAGGCTGATTCCTTAATCACAAGCCTACGACTGTTTGTTGACTGTTAATTTGTTTAATAGTAGCACAGTGTATAAATATATATTAATACGGCCTTATTACAATCATTATATGAGCTAAATTGTAATAGATAGATAATAGTATAATAGATAAAAATGAAAAACAAAAATAAGGATATTTTTCTATCATGAATATTTCATTTATTCAGTAATAGGCTTATCAATTAAGATAGGGGCAAGTTAAAGCATCTAATTTACCTTAATTCCATGTTTTTGGACTGTGGGTGGAAACTCTCTAGTGCTGAGAGGAGGGCATGCTAACCACTGAGCCACAGTGTCAGCCTAAACAAATTATGTATAAAATACAAATATGCAGCAATAACTACAGTTCATGTGGATTGGAGAGAGTTACCTTTTCATGAAGTGCTTGATCGTCCCTGCGTGGTTCCGTCTCCGTGTCTTGCTCTAAATATGGTACATTCATCAACCATGCAGCTGTACGGTCCAGTGCATTAGGAATAACAGGAGATGGAGCCTGGGAAACACACGTTTGCATTACTATCACTGTAGCGTATTTTTATAAACCTGGGCACTACTGCTATAAAAGAATAAATAAAAGTGTCCCACACTTGTTCAGTTTCAAGATGTACACAGTGTGTTACAGCAAGTGTTTAAGGTTTAGGTTTCAATAGAAAATCAATTATTATAGTTCCTTCATGGATTTTGTGGTGTAGATGTTTGTTCTCTTGGGGGTCAGGAAGGGGCATTTCATTAAGATGTGTTTTATTGTCAGTGCAACAGACATGATTGGCAGGTTGATCGTTTATCTCTTGTAAGTAGGTGTTTATGAGTTATGTGAGCGTTGTCAGGGTGACATCATGTTTAGGTAGGCTTTTGAACGATTGCATAATTTTATTTAGTTTGTCCTGAAAATAGTAATTTTATTTCTCATCTCATCATCTACTGCTTAATCCTCTACTAGGGTTATGGGGGGGTAAGCACTGGGCACACACTCACTCAAACAGACACACATTATATAAGACATTTATATAAGAGTCAATCAATGTTTTTGGAATGTGGAAATAAAGCCGAGAAGCCGGAGACGGGGAAAACATAGAAACTCCACCCAGATCGGGATTCGAACCTGGATCCCCAGAGCTGAAAGCCAATACCAATATTATCTGTTTTATTTACAATAAATGAGCACTAACTGTAGGTTTATTAGCTAAAAAATATCTTTAAAGTCATTAATAACTATCCATCCATTATCTTCCGCTTTATCCTCTATTAGGGTTCCCCATGCCCATCCAGGGGAGAACCTCTCGTGCGATGAAAGGACAGGGCGCCATTCTATCGCTGGGTGTCATTAATATAGATTCAATAAAATAGTTTCAATAAAAGAAAGAAATCTCAGTCCAAAACTAAAAAAAAAAAACTAAAAACTAAAACAAATGGACACAAATAACCTTTTTGACATTTGGAATCCTGAACGATTTAAAAAACAAAAAAAACAAACAAAAAACATTTCAGATTTTTACTGGGCTAAGATTTACAGGCCTCACAGTAGGCAGCGTGTCAAAGAAACTGCTTCCTCGATTGCAGTCATCTATTCATAGAGGCATGTGGCCTTGGTAACCCCAAAGTCAATAACAAAAGCAAGAGATCGAACTAGGGAGAGGGAAGTAGATACTAATGCTGCCCAAAGGCTCGTATGAATCATTCAAACTAATCAATCAAAAGTAAAGCGACACTGCAAAGCATTGTGGTGTAGAAAATGTTATCTAGTTGCCTTTATTATATAATCATGCCCAATGGCAACAGTCCTTACCATGACATTCAAACTTTGCACGCACACATCAGCCACATGTATGTGCAGTTTAAATAGATTACAGTAATGGATTTTGTTATCCTGATGCAAACGCAACATTTTACATTTAAAAACAGACTTTGTAAAAGCATGAAATCCAATAGATTTAAGAGTCATTTTTTAGAGTTGTCATGGTTGTTATCATTAGATCGTGGTGGCACTGTTATGTAGGTTGGCAACATCCTTAACCCCAAACTGCTAAAGTTTTGGTCTATAACTATGGAAGTCACTTTGTGCACAAAATGCCTCAATTGAAAATGCAGCAGCCAGTTCATTGGCAGTTAGCCATGTGCTAATGTAGCTACGGGTGGATGATATTGAATTTTTGTCATTATTATACATGCCGATATTTTTAAACTCATCTTGGCCGATAGCCGATGAGTTCACCGCATACAAATAAGATTAGTCTTAAGCAGCAGCTTGCACTACCATCTTTATTTGAGACAACTAACAAAACTTTTACAATGCATTTTAGAAAGTTGGATGTCAAGAAAGGTACCTGCTTGTGTTGGGATCGTTGCTTCATCTCTGGGCTATCCCCTTTAGATGACAGACTCTGCTGGCGAATCCGAGCACCACTTCCTGGCCAGTCAGGTGATGATGAGACACCACTGCCACTAGAGGGCCTCTGGTAAGAGGTGGAACTCAGCATACTTGGTGGGGTCCATCCACGTGAGGCAGCGGTCTGTGCAGCCAGTGGGGGTTGGTCAATCCGACGTGGACCACCACTGTTTTGCCGTGGCACTGCTGATGGACATGCACTGTACGGTGTTTCTGTAAGGGAGAGCTGTCTCCTTGAGAATTCTCCAGACCGTCTGGTTAGGTCTTCCCCGACTGCAGCCCCAACAGCACCCGCATTAGTCAAAAAGCCGAGCTTTCCGCATCCAGCATCCTCATTGTTGCTGTGTGAGCTAAGAGAGCTGTGGCATTCGGAGCCAGAGTCCCCACCTGCTGGTACCCTGGGAGACAATGGCAATCCAGCTGCCATCTGGTATACTGGGTTCTGAAATGACAGAGGAGCAAGAAGCTGCAGTGGCCTGCCTGAAACAGCCTCACTTCCTGGGTTTGCTTGTTGCTGCCCCCCAATATGAAGTGTGGGAGCTCCTGGTTGATTAGTCTGTGATGTTCGGGTGTTCCAAGCCACCATGTGCTTCTCACCAGAATTTTCAGAGGTGACCGGAATGAGTTCCAATGTTCTAGAAGCTTCTTGGAGGTCTACTAAGGAGAGGCTCTTGGCACCATTGGCCAATCCAAGCTCTGGCTCATTGGCTTCAGAATAACTGGAGCTGCGGGCGGGTGACCCATGCAAGCCTGATGAACGTGTTAAGAAAAACAGGTCCTTGTTCTCTGGAGTAGGGGATGGGAGGCGTGTACAGTCCACCAGTCTGAAGAAATGAAAAGAGAACAACCTGCTCAATAAAGGGCCGCTCTAAAACAAGACTACAGTACGACCAAAAACACTTTGTAAATGCACCAATAATTCAATTGTATTATTTATCTTATCACATTAATTGAGAGCTGGTTTGTGAACACCTGACAAAATTGTCAAATTAATATTAAAGAACACGATTATTTTAAACGTTCTAGCAATTTTCCTTCAACTATCCAATTATAATAAGAGGATGGCATGGTGGTGTAAATTGCCTGCTCTAAATTGCTCCTATATAGAGTGTGTGTGTTTAGCAATGGATTAGTGCCATATTTTTGGTGTATCTGCTCTGTGCCCGAAACATTCTCCCCTGGATGGTTATGAGGAGAGAACCCCACAGCGACCCCAGTAGAGGATTAAGTGGAAGATAATAAGATAAGATGAATTACAATAAGATTAAATAGTAATGTAAAAAGGGGCGGCACGGTGGCTTAGTGGTTAGCATGATTGATTCTCAGCACTAGGGATTTCCAGTTGAAATCCCAAGCTGGGTGGAGTTTCCATGTCCTCCCCGTGTCCGTGTGGGTTTCCTCCGTGTTTTCCGGTTTCCTCCCACAGCCCAAAAACATGGATCAAGTGAATTGAATTCTCCAAATTGCCCCATATAGAGTGTGTTTGTGTGTGTGAGTGTGTGCCCAGCGATAGATTGGCACCCTGTCCTGGATGAATTTGCCCAGCACCTGAAACGTTCTCCCCTGGATGGTCATGGAAAAAACACCTCCGCGAACATAGTAGAGGATAAAGCAGAAGATGATGGATGGATGGGGTAATGTAAAAAATATCTGTGTGTCAAAATAATAAAAAAGCTTTGTGTGTTGGGCTATTAACTTAAAGATGGGTTCAAATTCCACTGAAGGTCCACTGAAGTTACCAATGTTGGTCCTTGATCAAGGTCCTTCCAAGGTACCCTCATTGCTCCAGGGATGCAGTGGCCAACCCTGTCTGCTGACCCCAACCATCAAGTTGGGATACTTTTAAGTCCCTTTGGACAATATAACTGCTAAATAACCAAATGTAAAAGTAAATATAAAGACCTGGAAAAGTAGCAAGTCAAATGCTATGGTAATTGAAACAACAGTGTTGATTTGTATGGAAGACACATACACACAGACTTTTCATTTCTAACATTGTGGGGAACATTGTAGAGTGAGGTTATTAATGATAGGATAGAAGTCTTTATTGTTAAGGTTTAAGTCGATATAAAATTAATGGAAGACTATGTAAAGCCCACAATGCATAAAGCATATATGTGTGTGTGTGTGTGTGTGTGTGTGTGTGTGTGTGTGTGTGTGTGTTTCTAACTGATTAAACTTTTCAACTTTCAAGGGCAGCCTTAATTCCTGTGTTGAAAGCATATTAGACATGCAAAGGCTGCCCTTTAACTATCTTTGAATTGACACTGCACTGTTCTAATAAGAACAAATCCCTCTATCTAATCTTAAAATAGTTTCTGTAGACTTTATCCACCATTTTTATTATGTGCTTCTTGGCCCAGATATCTATAGGAACCTTTTAATCTCAGCATTACTTTTTTTAAAACCCATTTAGGCAGCCTGCATAAAAGAATAACTTCCACATGGTAACCCATAATGTCTATCATGCTTCCTTACTTCATTTTAAATAGAGGTTGAAATGCTCAATATGACGGCACACTAAAACCCCATGAGTCTGACTGCTTATTTTAGCCTGGAGCCCCAAGGCGATTGCAGCTTTCTTACCTGGTAATAGGAATCGCACCAAGCTAGTTAAAAGCATCTGGGCTACTCTATATAGACAACATAACCACTAATAATGTATACTCTCTTTTATTTCAGTAACTGTTATGGATATTTATCGCTTGAACGCATCTCAAACCTGCACAAGTACATCCATCCATTCTATTATCTCCCGCTTTATTCTCTCCCCATCCAGGGGAGAACGTTTCGGGCGCTGGGCAGATCAACCCAGGACAGGGTGCCAATCCATCGCTGGGCACACACTCACTCACACAGACACACATTATAGGGGGCAATTTGGAGAATTTAATTGACGTGATCCATGTTTATGGACTGTGGGAGGAAACCGGAGAACCCGGAGGAAACCCACGTGGACACGGGAAGAACATGGAAACTCCACCCAGATTGGGATTTGAACCGGGAATCCCTAGCGCTGAGAGGCAACGTGCTAACCACTAAGCCACCGTGCCGCCTGCACAAGTACATATTATCCCAATTTCCATGCTAAAACATGGCCTTAAATGTGCTATTTAAACATATCCTTATTAATGATAAGAGTTCAAAATGAAGGTCAGATTTGAAAACCTGAACAGATCATTTTAGAGGAATAAAAATGAAAAGGTGTGAGTACTCAAACGTTACCCTGATAGGTCACTGTCCATAGTCATTTTCGCCATTGCAGCAGGGGGAGAGGACGCACGCTCAGATGGAACAGCTGCCTGAACAGTGGATGGATTAGTTAGCGCTGTGTGAACATCTCTGATGATTCTGGGTAATGGCCCTAGTTTGGAGGTAGCAGTCTGAAAAAAACAATTAATAGCAAATTAATGAATGAAAACATAATAAAACCTGTAAATTTTTGTTATTTCCATAAAAAAATTGTAAATCAAATTAAAAGTTTGCATGGTGCAATGGGTCACTTTTTGTGAGAGATATCTCTGAAATTCCCATCCCTAAAACATTAGCTACTTGAAAATACAAAAAAAGTATTTAGTAATAGTTTAAGTTCTATTTAAAAGAGTGAAAATGCCAGTAGAACTCATCACACAGCCACTGAAATTTGTAAGACCCCTTAAAAATGAAACGCAGACCGAATCTCCAAAGCACATTTGCTATGAGGTGTTTAAAAATAAAATAAAGCTCATAATGTTTGGCCTACTTTAACCATTTAATCATTTAAACCGATATGGCTCCCTCATATTCTTGCTCTTCTGAAGTGGTTCTGGTATTACAACAGACCAAAGGTTTCACAGCAAGAGTGCCAAGTATCTATCATTTAGAAAGTTTCATAAAACACAACGTCCTAACACCATAATGTACAATAGTACAATATGTCCAAATCTATGATGCCAGTGTGCCTTTTTATTGATCAGTAATCAGTAATTACAGGGGACAATGTACAAATCAAAGTCCAGGAAAATTGAGCCCTGGGTTAAATGGTTTTATTCATTTATTCATTATCTCCCGCTTATCCTCTATTAGGGTCGCGGTGGGGTTCCCCATGCCCATCCAGGGGAGAACGTCTCGGGCGCTGGGCAGATAGACCCAGGACAGGGCGCCAATCCATCGCTGGGCACACACTCTCTCACACAGACACACTCTAAACGGGGCAATTTTTGAGAATTCAATTGACTTGATCCATATTTTTGGACTGTGGGAGGAAACCCACGCAGACACGGGGAGAACATGGAAACTCCACCCAGATGGGGATTCGAACCGGGAATCCCTAGCGCTGAGAGGCGAACGTGCTAACCACTAAGCCACCATGCCGCCTATTAAATGGTTTTACTACGGTGTAATTCAAACCCCAAAGTGCAACAAGTGATGTTTCGGATGTTGGGCAGATTCACAAAGGCCAGGGCGCTAATCCATTGCTTGGCACACACACTCATTCACTCACTCTCATACACACACACACACACACACACTATTTAGATAATGGCAATTTAGAGCAGCCAATTCACATTGAATCCATGTTTTTGGACTGTGGAAAGAAATCCGAGAGCCCAGAGAAAACCCCATGTAGACACGGAGAACAAGGAAACTCAAACCAGATCAGGATTCAAACCTCAACTCCCATTGCTGAGAGAAGGACGTGCAGAGCACAAAGCCACTTGCTGCCGGTAATTAAAAATAATAACCTATTATTATTGTTTTTATTATTTATAGAATGCACATTGGCTTAGTGGTTAGCACATTCACCTCTCAGCACTAGGGATTCCCGGTTCGAATCCCAATCTGGGTGGAGCTTCCATTTTCTCACCATCCATTCTTACAGTCTAAAAACTGTATGGATGGATCAAGGTCAATTGAATTCTCCAAATTGCCCCATATAGAGTGTGTGCGATCCTAGTAGAGAATAAAGCGGAAGATAATGGATGGACAGATTATTATTTACATATTTTCCTCCACAGATGGAGGGATCTGTGTACAGCCTATGTACAAATAAATTAGACAGATAATTACATTGAACACCTAAAAAAATATTCAGACAAAAAACAGAAGGCAATTGAAAAAAAACAGCACTTGCGTGAAAAAGAAATAAAGTTTCACAATATGAAGTGATGGAGACCTTATAGTTTTAGTAGTTTTTAAAGACCCACCTGATCCATCTGGTTCACAACTTCAGCCAGTAAAGAATGCAGTGTCGAGAGCTCGCGGCCAAGATCAATATAGCCTTCGAAGCCAGCCGTATTGGAGATTGTCTCAGGATTAGAGATCTCAAGCAGAAAGCGTTGCATGTTGGTCCATTCATGTTCCAAAAATTGGTTCATGAAGGACATATACTCCTCTTTGTTTCCAAACCTGGGAAAAAAGTATTTTATTGCATTTCAAGTTTTTTAGAAATACTGGATAATCCTAATGGATATATAACTAGTTTTTCACCAAAATAAACTTTTCTAGCATTCTTTTTGTTGTATCACTGATGAAATATCACTAAACAAAAAGACCTGGTTAAAATAAAGTGTGCTATCGTTATCTTTTGCATTAGGTATACACTGCATATAGTATTTTTTTATTTGTTCAAAATACACATATTTTAGTGTTATCTGATTAAAAATTAGAAATGGCAGAAAGACCTTATAAAGTCAGCTGTATGTGAAACTCTTGCTTTTATGGACTATTGCTGTAGCCCTGTTAAAATGATTGTTGGCCTCCCTGTGGTTCCCTTTACAAAGCCCCATCATGTTCTGATGTTGAGTTATTATAAATGTCCTTGTCTAGACAGTGCTTAAAGGTGTAATGCAGCTTTCAGTTCCTTACAATGTATCAAACTGAAGTCACCATTATATCTGAAAGTCTGGAAATATATTTTATTCTGCTCTTTACAACTGCTCAAAATGTATTAAGGAGAATCTAGTGATCTTATTGTAAGTGCTGCAGGATTAAACTGTATAGGGTCTTTTATTGGTACACTGCTTTTATATATGGGAATTACACAAAGTTCGATGTAAACAGTGTCCCTGTTAAGTCAACATCTCACTACCCTGATT
Organism: Corydoras maculifer; assembly: GCA_019802435.1. Taxonomy (NCBI): domain Eukaryota; kingdom Metazoa; phylum Chordata; class Actinopteri; order Siluriformes; family Callichthyidae; genus Corydoras; species Corydoras maculifer. The sequence goes on along the minus strand of JAFMOD010001377.1, from coordinate 52,572 downwards.
ACAAAGTATTAACCCAGAGGCAGCTAGGACTTCTTAAACCTTTACAGTCAGTTATTTATTCATTAATTTATTATCTTACACTTAATCTTTTACTAGGGTTTCCCATGACCATCTAGAGGAGAATGTTTCAGGCGCCAACACAGATACACAAGCAAATGCTTAGAATAATGGTGTCATTTGCCAAAGTGGTGCCAAAGTGCAGAAAAAGGCCAGTACGTACTTGGTGAAGTTGGCGAGGTTCTGCGTGACTTTAGCAATAAGAGTTAGAGTGCGAGCTGTACGTTCATCTGGATATTCTTGCGTCAGGTTAAACAGTGACGGCGACATAATGGCAGGACACAGAAAACGCAGAAACAGTGAGGCGCTGATTAGACGTTCGCTGATATCTGGTCGTCCACGGTTGCTGCACTCCTGCCGCCATGATGCAAACACTTCTTTCAGTTCCCGAGGAAAAACACTGTAAAAGTCAGAAGTTACAAAAAAATTATACTTTAAGAGTCATCACCTAGTTTAGTCGCTAAAGATCATACAGCAACAGCACTGAGGTTCCAAAACTGTAAAAAAAACAGGTGCAAATTAAAAAAAGGCCCTCTTTCTGTTCCAGCATGACTGTTTCCTGGTACGCAAAGCAAAGACCATAAGGACATAGTTGGGCAAATTTAATGTTGGAGAACTTGATTGTATTACACCGAGCCGTGACCATCAAAAGATCTAGAACACAAATTATGAGCCAGCCTCTCAAATTTGTTTGTGGATGGGCAAAATTCCAACTGACAGACTCCAAAATTTCGTAAAAAGTATTTTTTTCCCCCAGAGTGTAAGCTTATATAGCTGCAAAGGGGTTTAATGAAGAACTAAGCAGCTCTGTGGTTAGGGTTCGCGCTACCGGTGTAAAAGGCTGGGGGTTTAAAGAGGGTTAAATGTCATGAATCCATGTTTTAGGGACTGTGGAAGGAAACTGGAGAACCTGAGAAAGGTCCACACACATGGGGAGAACATGGAATTAGAACCTAGATTCCTAATGCTGAGAGGCAGACGTGCTAACCACCATGCCCCTCACCACTTTAATATAATTTTTGTAATTTTGTAATATTAGCAAAAAGAAACAAGGAATTGGTGGCTTAGTGGTCGTTCGCCATTCAGCGCTAGGGATTCCCGGTTCGAGTCCATATCTGGGTGAAGTTTCCAGTTTCTCCCCGTGTCCGCATGGGTTTCCTCCCACAGTCCAAAAACATGGATCAAGTAAATTGAATTCTCCAAATTGCCCCATATAGAGTGTGTTTGTGTGAGTGAGTGTGTGCCCAGCGATGGATGGACGCCCTGTCCTGGGTCTATCTGCCCTGCGCCCAAAACGTTCTCCCCTGGATGGGCATGGGAAACCCCACCGCGACCCTAATAGAGGATAAAGCGGGAGATAATGAATGAATGAATGAATGAAACAAAGAATTCCAGGGAATATACTGTACTGCTATACCAAGCAGTTTGTCAGATCAGAGCGCAACACTTATCACAATATCTTAAACAAAAGTTCATACATACATATACATACACATATACTGTTCATATACAGACAGCTTCCTCTTGAGTAAAGATCTGATTGCTAATGGCATTTTGAAGCAAGATATCCAACAAGTTATGTGGAATTAAGCATCATATACAATTAAGTCCCTTACATGACTGTCTGATTAACACAGCATATATAAGCAAAGCCGTCAGATATAGCGTGATTACCAGTAAGAGTTGATGATTTTGCAGAAGGCCAACTCGCAGCACATTTTCAAGTTGCTCTGGTGCTCAGGAAGTTCGCTGGATGAACATTTCGATGGGTCGACCTCACAGTTCTCATCTGATTCATACAGTGCTTTTATAAATTCCCCTAATAAAACAAAAAAAAGTTGTTTTTTTTACAGTCTCAAAAAAAACCTCTACCTGTATAAAATTCAAAGTTCTGTGAATGAATGTGGATGTGTAAAATAGCAGGTAGGGGGCACTCTAACCATTACATTCTTGTACACATGGACAAGACTGCACATTCATTAACCCATACTATGAAAATAGGTCATGACTACAGATTATTTCCCCAATGAACGAAGCATTAGAGGACCGCATTGAACATAATACACTAAATATTTCATGCATTGTTACACATTTATTTTAGTCTCACCCAATGTTGCCCTAGGTGAGACTCTGTTGTGCATTTTGTTGCAAAAAACAACTGCAATGTAATAAAGCAAATTTAATTATCAGAGAACAGTTAACCCTCTGGAGGCCAAAAATACTTCAACTGTCAAATTTTCTACAGGCATCCAGCTGTCATGTGCCGTGAGCTAAAGTGAAGTCTAGTGAGATTTTTGTCGACAAACATACGCGTTATGAGAATGACACGATTAGGACAGATGACAGAAAATGTGTTTGCTGAGTGTATTTTAGTCACACAATGATAAGAAGACATCAAAAATACAAGGTACATCATTCTAAGTTTATAGTTACAAAAAATTAAATACATTTCACAGTTTTCATGTTCTCCCAAGGTCCGTGTGGGCTTTCCCCAGGTTCTCTGGTTTCCACCCACAGTCCAGAAATATGGATTTAAGGTAAATTGAATGCTCTGAATTTGAATTGCCCTTATGTAATGTGTGTGCCTGTGTGTATGAGTAAGCCCAGCGATTAATTGACACCACTCTGCGAGTATTTACGTACATATACTACACAGTATACATACATATACTACACATATACACATACATACGTATACTACACAGAACAGACCAAAAGTTTGGGCACCCCTCTCATTCAAAGAATTTTCTTTATTTTCCTGACTAAAAAAAATTGTAGATTCATACTGAAGGCTTTAAAACTATGAATTAACACATGTGGAATTACATACTTAACAAAAAGGTGTGAAACAACTGAAAATATGTCTTATATTCTAGGCTCTTCAAATTAGCCACCTTTTGCTTTGATTACTGCTTCACACACTCTTGGCATTCTGTTGATATGCTTCAAGTGGTAGTTACCTGGAATGGTTTTCACTTTACAGGTGTGCCCTGCCAGGTTTAATAAGTGGGATTTTTTGCCTTATAAATGGGGTTGGGACCATCAGTTGTGTTGTGCAGAAGGTGGATACAATACACAGCTGATAGTCCTACTGAATAGACTGGTAGAATTTGTATTATGGCAAGAAAAAAGCAGCTAAGTAAAGAAACGTGAGTGGCCATCATTACTTTAAGAAATGAAGGTCAGTCAGTCCGAAAAATTGGGAAAATTTTGAAAGTGTCCCCAAGTGCAGTTGCAAAAACCATCAAGCGCTACAAAGAAACTGGCTCACATGACGACCGCCCCAGGAAAGGAAGATCAAGAGTCACCTCTGCTTCAGCCGAGTCACCAGCCTCAGAAATCGCAGGTTAACAGCAGCACAGATTAGAGAACTGGTCAATGCCACACAGAGTTCTAGCAGCAGACATCTCTAGAACAACTGTTAAGAAGAGGCCTTCATGGTAAAATGGCTGCTAGGAAACCACTGCTAAGGACAGGCAACAAGCAGAAGAGACTTGTTTGGGCTAAAGAACACAAGGAATGGACATTAGACCAGTAGGTCTAATTTAGTTGTTATCAACGCTCATGCTATGGGGTTGCATGAATGCTTGTGGCATTGGCAGCTTGCATGTCTGGAACCATTAATGCAGAAAACTATGTTCAGGTTCTAGAACAACATATGCTCCCATCTAGATGTCATCTCTTTCAGGGAAGACCCTGCATTTTTCAACAAGATAATGCCAGACCACATTCTGCAGCAATCACAACATCATGGCTTCGTAGGAGAAGGATCCGGGTATGGAAATGGTCAGCCTGCAGTCCAGATCTTTCGCCTATAGAGAACATTTGGCGCATCATAAAGAGGAAGGTGCAACAAAGAAGGCCCAACGATTGAACAGTTAGAGGCCCATATTAGACATGAATGGGAGAGCATTCCTATTTCTAAACTTGAGAAACTGGTCTGCTCTGTCCCCATACGTCTGTTGAGTGTTAGAAGAACGGGGGATGCAACACAGTGGTGAAAATGACCTTGTCCTAACTTTTTTGGGATTTGTTGAAGCCATGAAATTTTGAAACAACATATTTTTCCCTTACATTGATACATTCTCTCAGTTTAAACTTTTGATCTGTGATTTGTGTTCTATTCTGAATAAAATATTGACATTTGCCATCTCCACATCATTGCATTCAGTTTTTATTTACAATTTGTGTCCCAACTTTTTTGGAATCTGGTTTGTACTCATACATGTTGTAAATGAAAACACCATTAAAACACAACTAGTAAATCTACACAACAAATTTACTTATTTAAAAAATTTCTGTATAATCAGTACTTGTAGTAATCGTTCAATACTGACAGTCTTGATTGTTGTTACATTGCCTGTACTGGTAATTGAATTAAACTTTAAGGTAATACTTTCAGATTTCTACAACCAAGCTACAACTACAAAGTACATCTTTATGGTAGGTGGAACTGGTAAAACAAAAATTATATATCCAGTCTCCTAATAAAGTGGCGGGTGAATGTATATTAGTTATGTCAAACACTATTTGCTAACATAAATAAATGTTTAGAACAGCAACCACAAGTTTCTAAAACAACCTCAAACTTCAGTGTATTGCCAAAAATATGTGGAGGATCCTAGAATTCAGTTTAGATGTTGTAGGCATTCATTTGGTTTACTAACAGTAAACACCAGCAGTCAAATGTATAGTCCGACAAAAATAACCTCAAGTTCAAAAATATTTTACAAAAACTATATGTATGTTGTAATAGTAAGTATTAAAGTATTAAATTAAATAAATCTACTTCAGTAGTTTCATTTATTAAAAAGGTCTCATGCACTTTAAAAAATGACACATGACAGAAGTGGGTTGCAGATGTTAGTTTGCATAATGGCTGAAAAGATCTTAATATAGAATACCTTAATGCACAAAAAAAAGCAAGCAGCACTCTTTCTCATTTATAGGAAAGGAATCTCCATTTTAAGCTCTATTAATTTCATGCACCATTATGTGTCAATGTAATTTTGGTCGTATAGCATCTAAGCAAACCCTGTTCACTTAAGAACTGAATATAATATGTACCACTGACAGAGTCAGGGGAAGTGAATATATTCACAAAATAAAATATTAACCTTAGGAAGAGAATACAATTACACAGAAATAATTTTATAGAGTTCTAGATATTAAGTATAATAAACATATAATATTTAAATGGCTTATGTTATCACACATTGTTTTTAAAATAACAATAAAAAAAGTAAAAAATAAAACACCAATTTTCATTCATTATTTTTCACTTTATCCTCTACTAGGTCGTGGGGGAGGGGGGGGTTCCCCATGCCCATCCAGGGGAGAACGTTTTGGCACTGGGCAGATACACCCAGGACAGGGTGCCAATCTATCGCTGGACACACACTCACTCACACAGACAGACACACACTATATGGGGCAATTAATAGCATTTAATTTACCTTGAATCCATGTTTTTGAACTGTGGAAGGAAACCCGAGAATCCGGAGGAAGCCCACACAGGGAGAACATGGAAACTCCACTCAGATTGGGATTTTAACCTGTTTAATAATTTAGAAGGGGCAGCACGGTGGCTTAGTGGTTAGCACGTTCTCCTCTCAGCGCTAGGGATGCCCGGTTCGAATCCCCATCTGGGTGGAGTTTCCATGTTCTCCCCGTGTCCGCATGGGTTTCCTCCGGGTTCTCTGGTTTCCTCCCACAGTCCAAAAACATGGATCAAGTCAATTGAGTTCTCCAAATTGCCCCATATAGAGTATGTATGTGTTTGTGTGAGTGAGTGTGTACCCAGCGATGGATTGGCGCCCTGTCCTGGGTGTTTCTGCCCAGCACCCGAAACGTTTTCCCCTGGATGGGCATGGGGAACCCCACCGTGACCCTACTAGAGAATAAAGCGTGAGATAATTGAATGGATGGATAATTTAGATGAAAACAAAAGAATGTGATGTAAAAATGCATAAGCTAATATTAAATGGTCCTCTTTTGTGAATGTCAAGGATGACCATGCAAAGTAGAAACTGATCATTTGAATGATTGGATGGGACTATGCTCTGACCAACATCCATTTCTCAAATTTACAATTACTGGTTGTACTGGTGCCCGGGTGTCTGACGCTGTGAGCATCTTGCAGTTTTTCTTCTGAGACACAGAAAGCCAGTTAAATAGTCGTGTGCTTAAATAAAGGACTTCAAGTCAAACAAATGAGAAAAACCCTTCCATTACAGCATGCTTTATTGTTCTGTGTCTTGTAGGAATTGATTTTATACTGTACATTAGATTTTAACTGAATCATTGATAAAGAATGTAGCCGAGCCTCCCGGGTGCTAGAGAATCTAGATCTGTGAGATAAGCCTATGTTCAGTCTATCAAGCCTGAAAACACTCTAATCAGGGTTTGAATTAAGAATAATTGTGTAAAAAAGTAAGATACACATAATTGATTTTAAAAAGCAAAGATTTGCACACATTGCAGCTATAAAAGTATTTTAAAGTATAATTAGACAAACCATGTTCTCTTAGTGTTATTAATATTATAAAGATTTTTTATATATAATATATATACTATAAAATGAGAGGCACGGTGGTTTAATGGTTCGCACGTTCGCCTCTCAGCACTAGGGATTCCCGGTTCGAATCCCCACAGCGCCCGAGACGTTCTCCCCTGGATGGGCATGGGGAGCCTCCCCACGACGTAAAGTGGAAGATAATGGATGGATTGATGGATTTTTTATTTATAATATATATTATATTATATATTATATATATTTGCCAGTCATTCCAAGCATTTTAGTTTTTAAAAATGAAATCATTGTGTTTTTGTACTTTTTATCATGTTTTTACACTGAAAATGTCTTTTTACCATCACAGATAAAAATTACTTGCTGTTAGAGTTAAAATAATAATATAAATATTAAGTTAAAGTTAAAATATAAAATATAAGTTAAATAATAAATAAAGTGATATATTCACACTAAAAAATCAGATGTTACTCAGTTGTACTTCTTGCTCTTCTGAATAGATTTAGCTCTTCTTACTTTAAACAGATATTAAATTATTAAAGACATCCACAGATTTTTGGTACATTGCCATATGGTGTTAGGCTTTTAATGTGAAACCACAATAAGTAGTTTGTGCTATATACCTAAATCAATTTAATGTCCTCTAAAAAAAAATCAAAGCATTAGTTTGTATTTGAAGCAAGCACAGTTTAATCACTGACCATAGAAACGAACTGACATCTCAATAATTAGTGTCTTCTTATGCCTGCATCACTGCTCTTAATAACTGCAGAAATATTTCTAATACTGCCTTCAAACGGACATAATTTAGGTCTGTGGAACTATTGTTAGGGGATTTTGACTGCTATTTTAGCTTTAAACATAAAATATACTGTAAAGGACCACAAAATACAAGACATTTGCACATGATTATATTATAAATCATTAAATTCCTCATGAATCTGATTGTTAACTCCTAACACTAAGTTTGAAACCTGAGGAATATATTGGTGAGCGGCACAATAGCGTCGTACTTGGCACGTCCACCTCCAGGTGAAGGTCCACATGGGTTTTCTTGCCACAGTTCAAAAAATGGAAGGTAAATTGGCCCCTATGTATATTGCCCCTATATGATATGATACACCGTTATTAGTCCCACATCGGAAAATACAATTAATTAAAAAGGCATATAATGAAAATTCATTATCAGTGTCTTTGCATGTACACTTTGGTAATTGCATTATGTATACTGTTAAAGAACAACATTTATGGATAACCTTTAGAGGTTCTTTAGTGTGACACTAAATAGAATCTTGTTTAAAAGTGCTTTTTCAAGGTTAAGTTGAACATTGATGTGGTGGTGGTGTTACTGTGAGTGAATGTTGCTAATAAGAGACCTGACTTCAGTTGTATTCAAACGTGTCGTATTTAGAAATAAGGTCATACTTCAGTGTAATTCCGAGGTCAGTCAGTCGTTATTTTTTATATTTTTTTTATTCTGTTTTTCAAGGCTTTTGCGCAACACACAAAGGATACATGATGCATGGAAAGGGAAGAAAATTGAAATATTTCATAAATTCTGCTCCTAGCAAATGTAATGTGGCTACAAAGAATGATTATTAAATGAATACAAGTGGAACTTCAAAGATTCTACCTGCGCACAATCTACTGAATGTAATTAGTCTACAAAGAGTAGATGCCTGAATACAAACAAAAACTGTATGTAGCGAACTTCTGAAAGCAAATCAAAGCACAGTTAATGAATATATTTAATAAGCCCCTATAGAGAGCAGTTTTATTTTTAGATCAACACACAGGATTATCACAGGAAAATTTTTACCCTATCCACAGTAAAGATCTTGGTTTTTTTTTTTTATATAAACAATGTAAATAGTGAATAAAATTTATAGGACATTTTAATATTCCTACATCGTACAACTTCAAAAAAAGAATAAGAGAATCCATAAAAAAAAATTCAGCTCTAAAATCTTAAGGGCCTTGCTCAAAAAAAAAAAAAAAAAAAAATCACACGGGTAAGTTGAATGGACCCGGGATTTGAACCCCCAACCATCAAATTGATAGCCCAACACCCTAACCACTGAGCTACCACACCCTACCATAAAGCTAGTTCATTCATCAATTCACAAGTGCATTATTAGAAACACTGCACATATAGCAGGCAATGCTTTTGCAGTATATATTTTTAAAGATGCAACATGTGCACATGATAATGATCATCATTTTTATTTGCCCACTCATAAACATAGCATTTCCATCTGCAGAACTAAACAAGTTAACTAGAGGGATGACTATACCGACTATATAAATGGTCAAAATATGTAAAATATGTCCATGAAAGACTGGGTTCAACAAATTAATTAAATTAAACCTAAAAATCAGCACATGTACAGACTCCTTCAAAACGTATACACTCCTGCTTTAATTATATTTGAATCAATTGTAATTTCATTTACATGTCCTTCACAGAAAATCTATTTAAATGTGACAATTTATTGTGAGTGGCGGCATGGTGGCTTAGTGGTTAGCACGTTCGCCTCTCAGCGCTAGGGATTCCCGGTTCGAATCCCCATCTGGGTGGAGTTTCCATGTTCTCCCCGTGTCTGCGTGGGTTTCCTCCGGGTTCTCCGGTTTCCTCCCACAGTCCAAAAACATGGATTAAGTCAATTGAATTCTCAAAAAAAAAAAATTGCCCCAAAGAGTGTGTCTGTGTGAGTGAATGTGTGCCCAGCGATGGATTGGCGCCCTGCCAGCGCCCGAGACGTTCTCCCCTGGATGGGCATGGGGAACCCCACTGCGACCCTAGTAGAGGATAATGAATGAATGAATTTATTGTGACACTTATAGGTATTAATAACACACCAAATATGCAACATGCTTTAACTATGTACAAGTCCACTATTTTCTTTTTAATAACTCGAAATGTGCAGAAGATCTCTGTAGAGAAGACTTTGGCATTTTATGACCCCGAGCCATGTTTGGCTTTTTGGCTGTCCTTGTCCAGCTTGAGGTTTATGGGAAGTTTGAAATCAAATGGAAATAAGTGTACAATAAAAATGAGCTCATCTTCAAACATAATTCAAATTATAAGCATTGCAGTTGTATTGCATGCCCCGTACATACTGTTTGTCATGCAGGCAATACAACTGCAATGGATTTATTTTAAAATATGCTCAGCCTATTAGTCTAGCCCGCCATAATAGTAAATTTCTCATGCGGACCCTTGAGAAACATAATCCTGTCCTGCTGCAGACGATGCAACTTATTTTAACTTAGAAAATCAACAGGACCAAGCTTTTGCCTAAAACTTTAAATTCAAATTGCCTTAATTGTCATTCCAATTACACAAAGTCCTCTTTTACTGTCATGTCCTTGGGTTGCCCTTTCTGCTGTCTTCGGTCAGTCTTCAGGAGTGAGCTGCTGAATAATTCAACAGTCCCATTAATCCAAGAAAAACGGCTCTCTATTATTCAACACTGCCAAATGTGTTCCTAATGGAAACTTAAAGAGAGAGACACACTGGCCCCATGATTTTAAGTCATATACACACTTTTATTAGATCCCCTGGTGCCAATATAAATTGTGTGAAATTTACAGACAGATATTTTCTCTGCAGATAAACGGTCAGTGAGGGCATGTTTTACCCTTTTGGACTGCAAATACATCAATTCATAAGTCGCTTATCAAAAATAAATACAGGCTCGTTCCTCGTTTCTTTGTGTGTGTGTGTGTGTGTGTGTGAGACTATTGGTCAATGCAGCATTGGCCGCAAATCATAATTTTATTTGACAGTCACGCGTGTGGGTGAAAACACACTTATGCAGTAATGTATGCACAGATATAATCTTTTTTTAAAGATCTTTTAAAAGTTGCCTCAGATTTATCGTTCGGTCAGAAGAAATTTCTCCTGTCTCTCAAAGAAACATTAATTAAGAATTTTTTAACTTTCTTGACACCAAATCAATCTCATTAAAGTCCCTTTAGTCCAGCTTACATCCTACTGCATTAATCAAAAAGTTTTTCTTCTTTTTTGGCACTTACCTAGTGCATCTTGAAGATATTTTTGGCCCACAAGTTTGAGGTACTCTTCAATGGCCTTAGTGCCCAGTGTATTCTCACGAAAGATCAAGTGCTCATTCTCCCCACACCTGTCCACCTCAGACATCATCAGGTCGGTCAGGAAATCCTGAAGTACAAAACAAACAGAAAGTATTTTAACAATTATAATTACCTGTCATTATACTAGATTCTACTCATTAATATAGAATTATATTTCTTTAGAAACAAACACTGTTGTCAAATGTAACAAAAAAAAAAAAAAAACCTCTAACATTCATATTAATGTTTTAAATTGCTAAAGGATGTAACATTTGCACGTCTGTTGTATTAAGCCTGCCCGTCCTGTCTTATGGAGGTGGGTGGATGCCATTAGAACTATAGGTGTCAACTGTAAAGACAGGAGAAGAATGTTTTATTTGAATGCTTTGAGTTATATCATTGATTCTCTAAATTTTTTGATTTTTGGAAAATGTTCATGCTTCCCGCCCTAACAAAATACATTTCTCTTGTACTTGGCCCTTTTTAAAATTACATTTTGTTGGTAAACTGCTCCTTCAATTTCGAATAAAATAAAATAGCAAACACTGCATACATGAAAAGTTGTTTGTAGCTACTACAATATCAGTGTATCATTGTAGCTTATATATCTCAGAACAGAATGGTATAAAATACCTCTGATCTGTAAATCCACTTTGTGTTGGAATGTCTACCAGGATGTTGTTATTAATAATTATGTTTTTATTAGGCGGCATGGTGGCTTAGTGGTTAGCACGTTCGCCTCTCGGCACTAGGGATTCCCGGTTCGAATCCCCATCTGGGTGGAGTTTCCATGTTCTCCCCGTGTCTGCGTGGGTTTCCTCCGGGTTCTCCGGTTTCCTCCCACAGTCAAAAAACATGGATCAAGTCAATTGAGTTCTCCAAATTGCCCCATATAGAGTGTGTTTGTGTGTGTGTCTGTGTGTGTGAGTGTGTGCCCTGCGATGGATTGGCGCCCTGTCCTGGGTGTATCTGCCCAGCGCTCGAGACGTTCTCCCATGGATGGGCATGGGGACCCCCCCCCGCGACCCTACTATAGGATGAAACGGAAGATAATGGATGAATGAATGAATGTTTTTATTATAAATATATTAGTTCTGCGATTTATTAAAAGCTAAAAAAAAATTTATTTAAAAATTATTTATGGTGCAAAATAACTTATCACCATGTCTTCGGTGGATCTGCCCTGCAAGCATTTTTGTGATTTCATAAGTTTTAAAATTGAGTGGCAAAGGTCTAAAAAAAAGGTTTTATATAAGGTTGTACTACAGCAAAGTGGGTCTATTAGGTTATACTAAAACTGATTTAGAGAATAAATGATTTACATTTTATGATAGATTTTCTGTAGGTGTAATATTAAAACCCAAAGTGAATCTCATAAAAATAGCAGGTGGCAGAAACTCTCAACGGTACGCAAACATAAAGTACATTATCATGTCACAACAACAACAGGAACTAAAGCTGACATACAAATCACTTTTAATCAAACTAAATCAGCAGGGAACCAATCAGGAGCTCATTTGGAAAGGATGCACACACAGCAGTATGCTGAAGCACACACACACAAACACACACACACACATACAGCAAAGACTTGGGTTTAATGCTTATTAATATTGTATGCCTACACATACAAATATATTTAGAAGAGACACCTGGGTATAATTTAACCTGAAATATATGTAATTAAGTACCAACATCTACATGCTTTTTAATCATCTTACAAGACAATGCAGGGCGTTTTGTAAACAAGTGACAGATATCCACAAATTTCATATTTTTAACATCAATTCATAACTACATAACTACAAAAATATATTTTGTAAAAGTTTGGACAGCACTGTTTTTATTTAAAGCAGAGCAAGAAACATTCATCACCTAAAAATTACTTTTAAAATGCACATTTTAAGACTTTAAAAAGATTTTTTAAAATAACATTATTACGTTATATTTAATCATACAATTTAATAATATCAAAAATCTAAAGAAATTATTATAAATAACAAGGTTATTATCAATTATAATAAATAATTATGATTTTTAAAAAAATGTTATTAGATTACATCATGCTTTATTATTTTTCTGCATGAATGATCTGGTCCAGTCGCAGCAAAACAGGCTCAAATCATGATACTACCACCATCAAGTTTCACAGATGATGTTTTAATGCTGGAATGCCATGTTTTTCTTTATCTAAACAGAACACTTCTCAATCAAAGTAAAAAATTGTTATCCATCCACAAAACAATCTCATCAACCCAAAAAGCAACCTTGCAAGTTTCAGATGAGAAAGCATCATTTTTTGGAGAAAGTTGCAAACATGCCATCCACATCGTTGTCTCTCACTTGTTTGATAAGGAGTTACCTTGGATTAGTTTGTGACATTTCTGACTATAACATGTCTTTGGCGTTATACTTCTGTTTTGTGCATTAAAATCAGAATCAGAATACTTTATGAATGCCTGGGGGAAATTGCAGTTCGTTTTTTTTGAGAATTGGGACGGGTTATTAATCTTTTGTTAAACTACCTTAGTAGTTTTGCGAATAAGTCTTCTTTTAAAGTCCTTAAAGTCCTCTTCGTAGCTCGTGTCATGATACACTTTCATAAATATGTGTCATGAAGGTCAGACTTTGAATCCTTTTTATTTTTTCATGAGAGCAAGGAACCCACTTCACACCCGACTGACATCTCATTAATCTGAGAACACATGATTCTAATTTTACTCTTACATTATCTGCTATTTCGAGTGGTTTACATACTTTTGCCACCTACATATATGTAATATTGGATCAATAATTTATAAAACATTTTTATATAAGTATAGTACTTTTATCATATGATTTTGTTCTTCTTGTTTTAGTTTTAGGCAAAATATATTCAAACAATATAAAATAATATATTTAAATAATGTAAAAAATAAATATCTGTATTGCATTAATTTGACTCGCCTCGTTTTCACTTTCATATCTTATTCTTTGGAATAAAACAAGCCTTTACTCTCACTTGCTCGCTCTCTGCTCTCATGACACAGCACAAATGTAAATAAGTGAGTGCTGTGCTGAATATTCTCTTAGGTGTTCTGTGGGTCCAGAATGTCCTCTGAATCAGCTCGCTATGCAATGACTCTCTCAACCTCATTGCAGAAAAGAAACTGAGCACATAACATTTCAGCGATATCCTTATGTTGGGCCTTCCCGATTTGTACTTCTAATACAAAACTTTCTCTGGTTTCTGATATGTATTTACCATCTGGCCTTATTTCAACAATAACAAACTATGGATTTATTTCTAATGTGTCCCTCAGCTAACCATGTTTATACAGTATTTGGAACACCTACACATTAACACCTACAGGAAGACCTTTTATGATATTTCATTCAGAACTGGTCCCCTACTTTTAACTGTAACAGCTGCCACTTTAGTTGAAAAAAAAAAAGATATTGGATACCTGATTGTGTTTATACACTTGTTGAGACGGGATTGAATAAATTATCTATAATCTACCCATACCTCTGTACATACGGTATAATGAATCATATATAATTTTGCCTGTGGCATGGTTGTAGGTGCACAGGTATTTCTAAAACTCCACGTCTCCTGAGAATTTGCATAAAATGGTGCAATTTAGAACATTTTCAGTAAGTGGAAAGTTCATAAACGAAACAGTTTGTTAAGTTTAAGTCGTAAGTTGCATTGGACAAATTGTCTGCTAAATGACTAAATATTAATATAATTAATGTATGATCAAGAAAGTTGATAGCAGAATGAATGAAAAATGACCAAAACATAACGAACATGTAGAGGCAGTATTTATGCTATATCAAGTGGAACCAATGCAGGATGTGCAAAAAATGTTGGCTAATAAATATTTATAAAAAATACTTTTTATATATGTATATATGATGAATGTGGTGTATCCATTAATATACCAAATTTATAATTGTTTAAAAACAAAAATGATAAGTTAAATAAGACAATATTGATGTATCGATGCAAAGTATTTACCTACTAAATTAAAACTAATTACAGAATTACTCAGAAACTCATAAAACCAGTGAGAATAATCTAGTTTTTAAAAAAATCTTTTAAAGTTCACTTCATAGAGTTATTGTATTCCTCACATTGACACATACGTTCCCCGCTGAGCTTGAAGGTTAACCAAAAAAAAAAGATTGTTTTTTTTTTTTTCCAATATTTAAAAAAAAGCAAATAAACACTGTTTTGATATATGATTTGTTCAAATACTAATCACAAAAACAATAATGAAACGGTAAAGCAATTCAAACTGGAAAATCTGTAAGGGAGATAAACAAGACTGGAGAGATAATAAAGGATGTTCTGGAAAGATTAAAGAAAGCATAAAATCCCTGCACTCCCCAGTGACTGCATAGCCTGCCAGTGGGAACTCATCAAGACGAGACCATCTGACACAAGAAATAATGCTTTTAAGCATCCAGAGGAGAACTATAGATCATGACATTAGATCCAGTGCTTATACTTGGCGCATTATATTATGCGTCAAAATGTTCATGCTTTAGATTTGAAATGTATTTTCTTTTTGTTGACAGTGCTGGTAAACAGGAGTATTGTGAATAAATAACTTAAGAATTACACAAATTAGCTCTGACAATAGAATTTAGCCTAATGTCACACTAATAGAATGAATAAAATTTAATCTTTGAACAAAACACATTTATTCTCAGTAAAATAAACCAATAACTACTTTTAATAAAGCAGCAATGTCAGGTCTGTTAATAGTACTTCAAACAACCTCCCTTAGCCAATAAAACATCATAAAGTCTTTATTAATATCATCTCATTAGGTTGAAAAATACAGAGCAGGAATTTGAGTCTATTTCTCATAACAGATTGTACAGGGTCCTTAATCCTCCTGTGTACTCGCTCTCTGTTTCTCTCTCTCTATCTCATTTTACAGGTTTCCAGAGGGTTTTCATCAATGCACTAAAATATCCATGGCAGAATCTTATTTTTGTGTTCAGGAAAGCTTCCCCATGTTAATGAATATGATTACATTTTCTCAGTCCATTGAAGGGTCGTAGAGGGTTGTAAGAGAATATATTTAATTTTCAAATATCATAAAGCAAAAATATCATTGCATTCTTTCAGATGTTTACTGTGAAGTTCTGAGTAGATAAGAAGAAGAATAACACTAAGCTGCATGATTGAAAATTTTGTCGTTAGGAAAGAGTTTAAACATTGAGTGAAATAAATGTCTAAGAGAGAAGACGAGAATATATAAAACATTCACTTTATCCAAAGAAGAAAGGACATACATTTAAAGCAGACATTCCAACTAAAAGATGTGTGTACATATATTAATTTATTTTTATGGAAAAAATATGTTGCAGGTGATTTGAACAGATTAAACATAAAAAAGTCTGAAAATATAAGGTATATAAGGGAAATATAAGGTATGCCCATGTATCATGAGATCACTGAATATTATTCATATATACCTGCTGTAAGGTTTTATTATCCATTGAATGTGAACTACAGTACAGGCTTTGTGTTTGACAAATAAAGTCTAAATATGACCCTAGAATTTGATGACCGGGTGACAGCTATAGGAAAAGCAGAATAATTGGTGATGAATTGATAAAATGTATTAAAAATGTATATTTTTTATGAGCAGGGTAGCACGGCGGCTTAGTGGTTAGCATGTTTGCCTCTCAGTGCTAGGGATATAGGTTAGAATCCCAATCTGGGTGGAGTTTAAATGTTCTCCGTGTGTCCACGTGGGTTTCCTCCAGAGACTCTTCTTCCTCCGGAGGTTCTTCCCACAGTCCAAAAACATGGATCCAAGGTATATTGCTCTAAATTGTCCCTATATAGTGTCTGTGTGTCTGTGAGTGTGTGCCCAGTGATAGATTGGTGGCCTGTCCTTGGTGGATCTGCTCAGCGCCTGAAATGTTGTTCTCTGGATGGGCAGAGAGGCCCTAGTAGAGGATTAAGCAGACAAAAATAAATGTATGGATGGAATTTAAAGACATTTCCGAGACACAGAAAACACCCATATGAACAAAAAAGTGCCAAGGACACACATGGGCTATTATACATATACATACATGCATCCATAAAATGTATGAATGTCTCCTAATGGTTAAAAAAAAGTTACTCTAAAGTCCATTTATCTATAAATGAGAGAACTTAGCATGTTATTCCGACCCACCTACTTGAGATGTTGCCCAGCAGCAGAAAATTTTAGAGGGAACATTGGCAGACATCCAAACTCATTTACACACGTTAACACCTAGGGGCAATACAGTATCTCCAAATCACCTGACATGCATGGCTTTGGAATGTAGGAGGAAACTGGGGCTGTTGGAGTCAAATAATAAAACACAGACAGAACTTAACCTTTAAACTCCATACCAGAGGGAAACACGCTACCAGGAATCAAACTCGGGACCCTATGCATTTCAAATTATGCAGTATTTTTTGCAAGCTCATCAGTTCTACTGTTGGATAGTTTGATGCAGAATTCAGGTCTAGCCTTGCATTTTATAATTTAAAGCCTAGTCTTCTTTTATTTCATGGTAAAGCTTTTCTTAGGTAACAAGGTAGAGATAATGCTGCTTCAAATCAGCTCATCTCTATTTGATAACTGAATATCAACGAGCTGCATGCTATGAACAAATTAATAAAGCCCCAGGACACAGCTTTAAGATAAACTGGTCTACATGTGAGGTACATAGTAATCATTGTGAGGGCCCCCTCCACACAAATTTAGCATCTGGGTTCCTTATATTCAGGGAGCATTTATTTAAGCCATGCCAGAATCACTAGACAGTTTCACTAGAAGCACTGTTGCAAAACACTTCCTATTTTTCTGCCAGCGCACCTGATTCCACTGTATGGCTCATTAGCAAGCCAGCTCATGTGTTTCAGGAAAGTCAAAAATGTACAAAATGTGCAGGGCAGCAGTTGAAAGCTGGGCAAATAGGGCCATGTTTGGACAACTGATGACGTCCTTCTCTTTGTTTCTACCAGCGTCTCTTTACCTCGTCTTGCCAGACAGAGACGACACATTATTTGTGCCTTTTTTTCACTGCTTCAAGACCTCGCTTTCGTAGCGCTGACAGCATGAAGTCTAGGTCAGCTCTCCAGAGATGCAGTTCATGTGTGAGTGTTTTACTGAAGGACTTGTTGTACCAGCCATGTATTCAGCCAGGTTGTGTGGTACAGAATACTCAACTGATACATGTTTAAAGGCCAAAATTCTACATTTAGTCATCAACAGTTACATTTGGCTACATTATTATTCAGATTGTGTCACGATTTTTTATAATAGTTTCTTATATTCAAAAGATTTGTTTTGAAAGTTCCCACAAAACAGTGTTTTAGAGGTTTATTATAACTGGTATCGATAAAAATTTTATTTAAAGGTTCAGATTAGCATACTAGGATTAGTACAATTTCTTTAGAATACTTAAACTAATAGTAAAAAAGTCAATAGTAATAAAGCCAAATATTTTCTCTTATAATATGTTGGTCTGATGCTTTAAAGTTAAACGTTATGTTTTTAGTTAATATAATAAATATGAAAAATTTAGGTGTTTGTTATTTGTAGGTTCATCTTATTATACTCTGCTAAATACTCTATTAGGCTCAAAAAGAGGTTTCCCATGCCCATCCAGTGGAGAACTTTCGGGTTTTGGGCCGATACACCCACAGCAGTGAACCAACTCTCACACTGGATTTAGGTGCAATTTAGATAGGGGCAATTTAGAGTAGCCAATTCACCTTAAATCCATGTTTTGGATAGTGGGAGGAAACTGATGAGCCTGGATAAAGCCCACACGGACACAAGGAGAACAAGGAAACTTCAACCGGATCGGGATTCGAACCTGGACATAAATTCAACGACTTGCTGACAATACTGAAAAGCTCTTATTAAAATGTATAAGATCTATTCAAAATGTCTGTTAATGCTAAGAGCGATATCATAACCTCTCCAACCTTCTGTTGTTAAACTTTACAATCTGCACCTTCCCAAGCACTGCACTAACCATTCACCATACACATTTTAAATTCTGACTGCAAACATAACAATGACGATAAAATAGAAGATAAGATCATATATTGTAACATTTTTATCACTACTTCTGCTAATATTATAATAAGAAGAATGTGTTAATTAAAATTTAATTAATTACATGTGATTAACCTAACACACTTAAAACATCACTCATTTGTCATTTAGTAAAGTATTTAAAGTTTTCCCTTTTCATGTCAGAGGGTTTTGTAATAGCTGTCGGGTGATGCGCTGCTCCAAACGAGAAATGACATCCTTTCAAAGAGAGTGTGCCGTAAAAACTAGAAGAGCATGATAGCACAGTATGAGATGGCGAGAGAAAGAGACATGAGAGTGATGAAAAGAATGAGGAGGCAGGTGAAAAATAGAGAGTGTAAAAAAGGTGCAAGGAGAATGCAACAGAGGGACCAGCCTCACAGGAGAAAAGAAATAATGACTAACTGGTTTTTATGTATTACTAAAAATTACATAATAAATAATTATTTGTGTTTTGTGAGACTTATCAACTTGTGTTTCTGAGTCTGAGTTGAACAACCAGTGTTCACACAATCTGTGAAACGTGAGAGAAAAACTGCTATAACTGTGAAAAGAACATTCACTTAATAACTACTTTCTGTGACTGAAATATAAAAAAAAAAAAAAACGTAGCGCTTTAAGTGCCTGCATAACTACAAACTCAAGTCTTCATGTTTCCCAATTACAGGAGCAAAAATCATTAAAATGTCAAGATTCTATGAATAATTGTTCCAGGTAAAACTGAGACACAGCAGGCTTTCTTTGACTTGGTTCAGCTAAAGGTTCATCTTGTCCTAGAGGGAAAATATTAGCAATACGGAACAGCGAAAAAAGGAAAATATTATCAGCTAAAAACAGGTGCCAGCTTTTTATTATTTTATACCTTAATATCTAGAAATCTAGTTATAAGAGCAAAAATATACTTAGAGAGGCGAATGTGCTAACTACTACACCACCGTTCACAGCCTGGAGTTATTATAGAGAACAGAAATTAAAATTTACACAGAGTACACAGAGAATTAAATTAATAAATGTAAGGACAGTTTTTTTTAAATAAGCAGCAAGAACTTATAGTACAATTACAGGTTTGTTTTGCCACCTTCATTTGAAATCTAAATAAAATGCTACGTTAAGATAAAGCTTATATAATATAAAGCTTTGCTGACAATACTAAAAAACTCAAGTAATGATTTGTAGTTCTACAGTTACAGAATATCATCCATCTTTTACTTTACATACTTCATTAGTTCAATTAGGCATGTTCTCCATGGAGGTATTAGGGTGGTGGATGATTCTTAGTACTGCAGTGATACTAAACGGCATTTCTCCATGCATTTTATTCTCTTATGTTTAATTTCTTTGCACACCTTTTTAACACTGTACCCAATATTCTTATTTAAATTCAAAATTCTTATTCTATATTATCCTTCTTATTCTCTGTGTTAGTGTGTGTTATGTGTTGTGTGTGGATGCTGCTGGAGCTGGACAAAGAAAACAGTACACCAACTAAACCATACATGTGTCTGATACTTATGTGTACATGTGTACTCATACGACCATAATAATAATACCTACTCTGTTTAATACAGAACAGTATAAAAGTATGTAGAAAAACAGATGGACTACAGAATTTGAATGTAGAACTACAAAGGGGACACGGTAGCTCAGTGGTTAGGGTGTTGGGCTGTCGATCTGAAGGTTGGGGTTTCAAATCCCAGGTCCACTGAAGTTACCAATATGGATCCTTGTGCAAGACCCTTAACCCTCATTGCTCCAGGGCGATGTATTAACCCTGTGCTCTGACCCCAACCAGGTTGGGATACTTGTAAGTCGCTTTGGATAAAAGCGTCTGCTAAATAACCAAATGTAAAATGTAATGCAAATGTACAAAGTCCATCTATATAATCAGTGAAGAAGAAAACTAGCTGAACCTAATAAAATGGCCGGTGAGTGGAGTCATAACATTGTATGTGCAGAAATATAATTCCATTAATATAATAACTGTTTAGTACAGAAAACTGTCAAAATAATTCACTCAGGCCTGTGTTTGTTTCTACATAATGCTTCGTCAGGCTAAATGAGTGTACTAGCTGATAAAGCTGCCTCCTTGTCAGTGCTTATTGGTCTTTTACTTATCATTCACGTCATCATCATCATCAAGTGGCCTGAATGACTACAGCAATAAAGAATTCTTTCTTTTGTTACTTCCTTCTATGATTAAAAAAATACATTAAGATGATTTTCCTTGGTCATGTATTAGCAATGAACAGATGCTAATGCAGACGATAGTCCGATTTTAACAGCTGTCCTCATAAAACACAACCTTGAAGCATTTTGATGTGTTCATTCCAGTTTTTAACAGCCAATATCTCTTTGGGCTGCTTTGGAGGATCACAATAATTAACTTGTAGTAATTAACTTTCAAAAGGCTAACAGGCATGGGCATCTCCCACAGGACCTGGAAAGGACTGGGGAGAGATAGGGCATGACTTTTCTTTATAACCTGACCTCTATCCAGACTGTTGGATTTAGTCGCTGTCAATCATCCATGTCGTAAGAGAAAAGGGTAAAGCTCAAGAAACCAGAAACACAAAGCACTAATAGCGTGCTAATTTTGAAGCCAGAGTCGAACCCAATCTCAAAATCAGCACTTGGATAATGAGACTGATTGTCTATTCCTGACCCAGTGACCGTGTCTAAAGGCTTTCATAAATCCATGAATGGCAAGGTGCCATTAGTTTCACAGTATGGAGTATGTACTTTACTTAAGTTCTTTGCGAAATAAAAGTGTATTCTAACATATAAGCCATTACCACAAGGAAGAAAACACAAACAGATGTATGTAAATTGACTAGTAATGACTATTTGGGTTGAGTCATACAGTGTTTTGGCCCAACTCCAGCCCATTTTCCCAGGGGTCAACAGTTGGGCTACATGTAGTTTTACTGGCAATCACAATGAACAAAAACTAAATAAATAAAAAAGTACTTGTCCTGTGAAACCACAGTGACTACAACGTTTAGCAATTAATTTTGCTTTTAACTTATAACCAAGAGACCGCCAATCTTTCCAAGTCAAATTGTGGTTGCCTACAAAAAGCAAGCAAGAACTGCACGATGGAGATAAAGACAGAAGATCTTTAGAATGACCTCAATACAAGGCCTTTAATTAGACCCAGTGAGTAAGGTTATCTTCTGAAAGCCAGTTCCATTAGGGTTACTAATTATTCTCCATGTGCAGGTCAGAAAATTGTCTGGAGCAGATCCTGTTTCTTGTGTTCACTCCAAGTCCACGCTCGGTCATATGCATATGTTTTTTCTTCGGTTCTTGGAAACGGAGGAATGGCAGGCACACTGGGGATGTCTAAATACACTATCCAGAAAAGCCATATGTAAACCAGAGGCAACAGGTCCACCATGTAAGGATATTTTCCCTGAATGTTTGCCTCACCCCATGAGTCACCACAAATGAACTGTGTACCGCTGTTCCTGAGCCCAGGCCAATGAGACTAGACTAAGTTCAGGCAGCAGGCAAAGCGGACAGCTGGTGGCTTGGCTGTGCTGTAGCTTTGTAAGAATAAAAAAAATACTTATTTTACTCAGTGGAGGTTGTGGTGAACCATTTTGGAAATTCCTAGGTGGTGCCGACAAATAAAAAACATGCTCCAATTCAGCTAAACTAACACATTTAGGTTTTCTGTAAATATTTTTCCTTTTTTATTACAGCTTTTTCTTTTTAATCACAGAGATATTTAACTGTCCGGAAGTCTCTTGCTGTATAATTACTATGCAGTATAGAAGGTACACCTTGTGTCTGCTCTAAATTGCCCCATATAGTGTGTGATAGTGTGTGTCTGTGCAAGTGAGTGATTGATAGACCGGAGACCTGTCCTGGGTGTATCTGCCCATCTCCCCTGGATGGGCATTGTGGAACCCCTCCGCAACCCTATTAAGGGTTTAAGCAGAAGATAATGAATAAATAAACTTCATTATATGTTATTTACCTAAGTCTGGTCTACCACTTGTTAAAAACTTAGTTTGGTGAAACTCTTAAGACAATGTTTACAAACACTTAGTAACCACATCATAAATGTATTATTATTTTACTCTAAATTATTTTATTTTATAGAAAGGTCATTGAATAAATGGTCCATTTTCATACCTCCACTCAGATAAGCAAAAAGTTGTTAATTCATCATAATACTGCTTGTTACTTTTGTGATTTGCAAAGGCAAAACAAACTAACTGGATATGTGTGTATGCTGTTTTTGCCAAACTGTGCTTTCATAATCACCTTCTGTGCATTTGGAGGATTAAATGCACTCTGCTCTACTGTAATAATCTACTCCAGAGCTAATATTCAAGTAAAAAAAAAAACATGACAGACTGCATTTCAATTTCTTCATTACTAAACAGCAAGCTATTCCAGTTAATAGTATAGCCTTTTTGCGAGCTCATGCATAATGAACGCAGTACTTATTGTTTTATTATAAGCTGTAGAGAAATTATTTGATTATGACATTAAATCTGTACTATTTGCATTGTATATTGTATATTACATTGTATAACACAATGTTACACCAGTGTGTACTTGGACATAAAGAATATTACAACTATGAAAACACACTCCTGGGACCTGAAGCACCATTACATTAGCATTGTCATTAAGAAATAGCTTTTATCCAAAGTGACTTGCATGTATCCCTACGTAGGGGTCAGTATATATGGTCAGCCATAATACAATACTAAATACTCACTGCACTTCATTAGCTCTAACTGCTTTTAATATCTATTTTCTCTGAGGTATCACCAGCTCTTCACCCAATGACACTGCTAGAACACTGCTGCAACGACAATTTCTGGACAGAATCTAGATTTCAGTTGGACTAGTGGCGTTGCAGTCCTGCAGGATGGCTTTACTGAACTGATATAGTTTTTTATTTTATATTTTGGAACTGTACATGGATGTCCTGCACTGTTGCTCAAGGAGGAGTCCCTTTCTGAGCATTGGTCTTCACAAGCTTTCTTCTCCAATGTTATTTCGGGAGTTCAGGCTCGGAACACTGTAAAGCTGCTTTGAGACGATGTACTATTATAAAAAACGCTATATTAATAAATGAACTTAAATGCCCCGGAGCAATGATAAAGATTAAAGGCTTTGCTTAGGGGCCCACATTAGTAACGACAATGAACTCCTAACCTTCATGTTAACCCAACACCCTAACCCAATATTAATTACTGATCTGCCACACCCTCATCCCTGCTGCAGTAAGTGTAAGTGTAAGAAAGACTGAAAGCAAGAGAATTCACTTAGATAGTCTTCTTGCATATACAATTTAAAATAATATCCTCAAAATATTTCAAAATGTAATATAAACCTTAATTCAAAATATGTCTGTGTATTACATATTTTAGTATACCTTATTTTTTATAATTCTTTTTTTACCAGTGATTTAATTGACGGGTAGCACAGTGGCATTAGTGGTTAGCACGGGTGTATCTGCCCAGCGCCCGAAATGTTCTACCCTGGATGGGCATGGGGAACCCCACCGCAACCCTAGTAGAGGATAAAGCCGAAGATAATGATGGATGTATGGATTTAATTGGTACTGTCTTCTCAGTAATTCCAGCGCATACTAAAAATGTCATGTTTACTTTAAAAATGGCGAATTAGCCTTTAATCAAAAATATGCTCCTAAACGTATGTAAATGATTTGGTGCCTTTTTATCTTAGCTTGCTCAGAGCATAAGCATGGCATGCACAGATTGTACACAACACTGGAACTGCTGGCAGGAGGTTTGGAAAAATAAATAGATCAGCCATCACTTCTTGAAGGCTAAACACTAGATGCAAAAAAAAAAAAAATCAGTAACATTTATTCTAGAGCACTTTAAAGATAAAAGTATGAATTATTTTGACAC
This sequence comes from Corydoras maculifer, assembly GCA_019802435.1. Taxonomy (NCBI): domain Eukaryota; kingdom Metazoa; phylum Chordata; class Actinopteri; order Siluriformes; family Callichthyidae; genus Corydoras; species Corydoras maculifer. The sequence goes on along the minus strand of JAFMOD010001377.1, from coordinate 27,901 downwards.
TGAACACCAGAAAGAAGTATCGTCACAACCCACCACATCAATAATTTGTGCTTAAAACACAAACATAAGTGGCGTCACCTTACCTTTGCTTTACCCGTGCTTTGAAGGATGTGTACCAGGGCACATGCAATCTCCTCCTTATTTTTCACACTGATAGCAGGTTCCAGCACAGAGCAGAGCAGCATGTAGTTGTTAGTAGTGTACTCAGCAAATTCTTTATACATCTCCATCGGAAGGATGTTCATGCTTTGGTAGCGAGCCTTGATCCGGATCATCGGACCCGCAGCCTTTCCTTTCCCTGGGTTTGGTATGCTAACAGGATACCATTTCTCAACAAGCTGTCTGCCGGTGACACCGTCCACCTGGATTTTAACCAGTCCCACATAGTTGTTCTTGTCTTTCTTCTTCTTCTTATCCGAGTCCCTGTAGAGGTGAACGGTGAGGTTTTGGACAGTGGGCAGATTGGAGAACTCAAAGTGCTCTCCCCAGAATACATTGTCTGCTTTTAGCTTGCAGGTGGTGCGGGCATACAGAACGTCATCCAAACAGAGTTCGCAGAAGTACTTTTTTTTGGCTTGAAGGTCCTTCGCTTCAATAATCCATAGCCGAAGCATGTTCTCCACCCGACGACTATTGTCCTGGAGAAAAGGAAATGAGGTCACAGGTCATGTAATGCAAGCTCAAAATCAGAATATCTTTAATGTCATTATACCTGGTATAAATAAATAAGGGTGCACTACTCTCAGGTTTTACAAAAAAAACTATAAATTACAATAAAGTGAATAATAATTTTAATAAAAATATGCAAATAAAGATATAAAGAAATGAACACACCAAGAATTAACACACAAACAGTCCTTATGTTAATACAAGTTTATAAATATTGCATATTGTTTTTTTTTAAGAAGTGAAAAATTGTACAGTAAAAAATAATGTACGTTTTTAAAAATAATCAATCACGTCACATTTAGATGTTTGTTACATTCAAACTGCTTATAAAAGTGGGCAGGTCAATGTAATTACCATAACTACAACCAATGATTAATATTATCACTTCCCAGCATGCCCTGCAGCCGGGGTTCTATGTGTTCTATGTTTTATGCTTTTATTAATGTTTATGTTCTGTTTGGGCGACTGTATGTTTATGTTCTGTTAGGGATTGTTTTATATTTGTGCTGTATGCTGTGTGTGTTTGCTAGTTTGGGGGGGGGGTTGCCATTTAAGGGAAACGTGGGTCATGTCCTTGAACCAAAGGCTGAAATAAAGCCAAGTTCTCTCTGTGCTATTTGTGTTTAATAAAAGAGCACTTTCTGTGAAAATGGCAACCCGAAGCAGAGTCTTTTCTATGCTGATTCAACGTGATGTGTGTAAACAGGTTTCAACATTACAACTTAAAATAAAAAAAAAGATAAATCCTGGTAGTCCAATGGAAAAAGTAAATCTCGGGGCGGAAAAGTGTGGACACACCTGCCCTATACTGTTCACAATCACAGGACATATTGACAAACATGTTAATATCATTCACATCTAGGGAAGGTGTACTATGTGTACAGGTGTACTAGGTCCTGGTAGAGCAAGAGAAAATCACCACTCACAAAGAAAATCCACTTATAAGAAGAACACCAAGGTCATGTTCTCTGCTGCCAGCTAGGTTTATATTTCCATTTTTAATAGAACTTGGTGAGGTGAACAGGTTTCTGTTTGCCTTCCTGAGATTTCAGACATACTGTTTAAAATGGTTGGTCCAGTCCATTAAATTCTTGAATATACTTATGAATTCACATAGACTCACATCGATCAGTGCTGTCAAGTAAGAAATCTCTAACTTGCTTGAATAGTGACAAGCAGAGCAAAACAAACCCGACCCAGCTACCTCCTGTGCCTCAGTGCCAACCTTTATTGCTAAAAATGCAGAAATTTAAGCATACAGCCCTGCAATATGCACAAACACCAGAGGTTAAATGAGTCAGACTAAATAGATGATGAAGTGAGCTCATCAAATTTCTGCAGTCTATGAAGCTTTTTGCCTTCAGTGTAAGAGCAGGGAAGCACAAATACTTAATGCAGATAGTTTTACAATAGGATACATCAACACAGATCTGACTGACACCTTGGGCCATTAGGCTGAATGTGTTGATTATTAATGAAATATATTTTAAACAGGTGGAGTGAATGAATGAATAGAATAGAATGTGGATGGTTACTACTGACCTCTTCACATTTGAAAAAAATACAATGAGTCAGTGTTTAATGTAGGCCGCACGGTGGCTTAGTGTTTAGCACGTTTGCCTCTCAGTGCTAGGGATTCCTGGTTCGAATCCCCAAAATTGGAGTTTTCATGTAGGCTCCGTGACCATGTGGGTTTCCACCGGGTTCTCCGGTTTCCTACTACAGTCCAAAAACATAGATCATATAGAGTGTGTTTGTGTGAGTGAATGTGTGCCCAGCAATAGATTAACACCCTGTCTTGGGTGTATCTGCCCAGTGCTTGAAACATTCTCCCATGGATGGGCATTGGGAAGTGGAAGATAATAGATGAATGGATAGCGTGTTTGATGTATTGCAACAACTTGTTCTTGTTTTGGTTTGTGTGCATTGATTAAAAAATGTGACTAGGGATGTGGTACCTCAGTGGTTAGGGCGTTGGGCTATAAATCTGAAGGTTGTGGGTTCAAATCCCAGTTCCACTGAAGTTACCAATGTGGGTCCTTATGCAAGACCCTAAACCCTTATTGCTCCAGGGATGTGGTTCTGACCCCAACCAAGTCGGGGTGTTTGTAAATCACTTTGGATTAAAGTGTCTGCTAAATGACAAAATAAGAATGCATAAGGAATGTACTTTATACGTTCCTATTTTCTCCCCATGTCCCTGTGGGTTTCCTCCTCCCACATTTTAAAAACACGGATTAAAAGTCAATTGGCTCCTTTACATTGCCCCTATATTGTGTATGTGTTTGTGCCCAGTGATGGATTGGCACCCTGTCCAGGATGTATCTGCCCAGTGGTAGAAACGTTCTCCCCCGGATAGACAACCATCCAGCCCCCCCCCCACGAAACAAGTCCCTAGTATAGAATGGAGTTCTTACGAATCAATGTCTTGATACTTGTGTGTAATGAATCTGAAAGCTTCATTTTCATGTAATTATGAATTAATCTAAATCTAAATCTGATGCCCCGTTTCACCAGCTGGCTGGCTCTAGTTTTTTTAATTCCCTTTGTCCTTTTGAGTCACTGCTTGGCAGAATTATGCATATTCCGTAAACTTCATGACTTCTGTTAAAACATGAGAGGGATCGTTTGCCACTGCATGGTAAAAAGAACGGCTTGAGCCTCAAATTAAGTCTTTTCAGAACGTGAAGCTGCCTTAAGGATTTAGAACCATTTACTGTTCCATTTGCAAATCTGTGATACAGCTGATGAATATTTAGCACCAGGCTTCATGCCATTTTACCATATCAAAGGTGGGCTGGCTGGTTGCATGGCATAAATGGCAAGACACTAGAAGGATGGTGTAATCTCACCAGACACTGAAGACATTGAACCGAAACCTCTTTATAAAAACAAACTGTTTTACTTATTGCCCCAAGAAGCTTTCAGGTATTTGTTTTTACTAGAAAATAGAGTAAAAAAAATACCCAAAGGCTGCCACATATGCACGTTCAGACACAACACAGGGTGTGGTGGGCAATTCAGCAATATGCCTTTGAGGTTTTGCAATAAACAGAAGTAGGCTCTTATTTCACCTACTAATGTTTAAAACACGACATCGTCTGTATAAAATAACCAAATGCGTCTGCAAGTGCTGCCAACAATTGTACAGATGCAGTTTTATAATAACTGAACCTCAGGACCATCACAGCCTTTCAAAAGAAACTGTCCTGTTCACCACCTGCCACCTTAATTAATTAACACATTTCCTAAGAAACATAGCAATTCAAAATTAAATAGGTATTTAATCCAGTTTTGACATTTTTATATTTTTATAGTCACAAAATCACATCTAAATACACTGTATCATGGTGAACTCTAATACAGACCCAGTAGCCACAAAAAAAGCATCTAACTAATATTTACCAAATACATTGGATTTTATTTAACACCTTTAATTTGTGAACATAAATGTTATTTAATTTATGAGGTGTAAAGACTGAAGACATGTGGCATTTATTAATTAAATACAAAAAGACAGCTCAACACCCTTCATGATTCCTTTAATGTCACAGTTATTACGTTTCCCCTCAATGGAATGTTACTTCTACTTCATAAAGAGTTTAAAGGCATGTAAACCCATACTTGATCTTATACATGTTATATGACAGAACCCGGATGTCAGAGTCTATACTTTGAATCTACATTGCATTAAATAGATACAGGAGAGTATATAAAGTGTACAGTTACAATGGTAATACTGTTTCAAATGCTGATGGGTATAATAATTATGCAGCACAAAGCTTTTTTAAAGTCTGTCAATGCTTTAATAACATTATTTTATTCAGAATTACCTATTAGTAGATAGCTGTAACCAGAGAATCGATATGAATATAAAAGCCTCATTATGAATTAAAATGATTTTAAAAAATGTTCTGTATTTGAAGAAATATATTTTGATCTTGATGAAAGGCTGGACAGTTCTATTGGAAATGGTCATTAATAAAATTAGTTTGAAGATCACTGCCTGCATGTATACAGGTCTGTAATATTCACAATACAATCAATAAAACCATTGATTTACTGATATTGTAACAGGTGCCTAGGGCACCTGTTCTTCTGTTCATTTGTTCTACCTGTTTGGTATATATTTCCTGTGTTCCCCTTCCTCCGTGCACGTCGTTTATTTTATGTTCACTCGTTGTTTTGTACCTCTGTTGTTTGGTGTCTCTTTCACCTTTAATAAACTCTAATATTCTGCTACCTGCGTGCCTGGCTCCCTTCAGCGCGTTAAAGCGCAGCGGCTCTGCGCTTCATATGCGCAACCGCTTTAGTCCGTGGTAGGCGAGTGTGACAGATATACAGATTTAACGGTTACATGACATCTTTATTCAATCTACAGGAAACCAAAAAAAAATCCAATAAACTGAATTTGGCAAGCATCAAATTTCCCTTTTATAAGCTGCAATTATGTCTTTCATGTAGATCCTCATAAAGTGTTAGTCTGATTTAATAAATCAAACCAGGCATGTGATGACAATAAGCAACTTCTCCTTTTAGCATTAAACATACCTTGTTTGGGTGAACAGCCCGTCTGAGGTTCTCCATCCATTTGTCTCTCTCGGCAGCTGAGCGACATGAGAAGCACTTACTTCCAGTTGATGTGCTCACCTTAAGGGGAAATACATTTCTCAGTTTAATCAGTGTGATTAAATGCTGCAATCCTACATTCTGGATAAGAACCTTGGTTTTGACCTCTCTAATAGATTTTCTAAATAGACAGCAATTCGTCCCCTCTGCATTCTGCCTAGTCATCTGGGGTTCCTGCAGCTGGTTCGGTTAAGACTCGCAACATAAAGCGACTATAAATAAATTTTGGCCAAGAACCTGACTGTACTGACCAGGTTTATCTACATTCATCCATCCATTATCTTCCCCTTTATCCTCTACCAGGGGGGGAGGTTCCACGGGGGGTTCCCATGCCCATCCCCATGCTCATCCAACGCCTCAGGTGTTGGGCAAATACACCCAGGACAGAGTGCCAATCTATCGCTGGGCACATACTGACTCACACAAACACACTCTATATGGGGAAATTTGGAGAATTCAGTTGACCTTAATCCGTGTTTTTGGACTGTGGGAGGAAACCGGAGAATCCGGAGGAAACCCATGGAGTCACGGGGAGAACATGGAAACTCCACCCAGATTGGGATTCGAACCAGGAATACCTAGTGCTGAGAGGCGAACGAGCTAAACACTAAGCCACCGTGCCGCCAGGTTTATCTCATTAATAGATTTTATAGTGACAATGGTATATTAATGTAACACAATGACTCAACAGGCTGAAATTGTAAAAACTGTTTCTAGCAGTTTAAATTTAATGAATTTAAGACTCATTCCTCCAAAATGTACCACGGAGCACCACAGGAGGTTACTCCTGTGGTCATCAAACTCTCTCAACAGCGAACACTAAGACTTATCTTATTAAAACTTAATAACAATATTAATATCTTTGTACAATGAAGCAGATGTGGAATCATCCAAATATTTTGGGTCTATTTCATATTTCTTTTTCCATTGCCATTTTTCTTATTATTTTGTATTTAAATATTTTCAACCCGCTTATTGTTAGTACTTTAATGCTTCATCCTTTATTCTTTTAGTACACAAAAAAAAACTGTAAAGTGCGCAACTGTGATTACTGCAATCCCCCCCAGAATTAATAAGGTATTCTGATTCTGAAAAGCTGTAGAATCCTCACATTTGAAGGTTATTGGATGTGCTGTCATTATTTCACAGGTTCGGTTATCACATCATAACAAGACCTTGACCAAACATTACTTCAACTCTGGAAGGACTTTGCATGAGGTAATAAAAATCATGCCACAGTGAATGCACAATGTAATCACAGTTAGTGGTGGTACAACAAAATAGAAGGGTGGAGGGGATGACATATTTCACCCAACCAGTGTTTTCAGCCACTGATTTTGAAGGGTGCAGATAAATTTGGACTTGATTGGATATATCAGTCACTGGAGGAGAGGTCGGTATAATAGCTAACTAGCTGGCATCATGGTGATTAATAGAAAAGATAGGAAAAGCATTTCTGACAATATAGGACCTGGGCTTCTACCCGGTCTTGAATTACAAATGTCCAGAAGTTTGATAATTTTGCTGTGACAATTCTAAATTTTAATTACGACAAGTACATTATTTAATGTAAATCCATTAAATATGACATTAATCCACTGTGTCAGTTAAAAATCTATTGCAAGGTTTAAAATGACTTGAACTCTGATTCCATCCATCCATCCATTATCTTCCGCTTTATCCTATATTAGAGTATGGGCATGGGGGGGTTCCCCATGTCCATCCAGGGGAGAATGTTTCGGACACTGGGCAGATACACCCAGGACAGGACGCCAATCTATCGCTGGGAACACACTCACTCACACAGACACAAACACACTCTATATGGGGCAATTTGGAGAACTCAATTGACTTGATCTATGTTTTTGGAATGTGGGAAAAAAACATAGAACCCGGAGGAAACCCACGCGGACACGGGGAGAACATTGAAACTGAATCACTAGCGCTGAGATGTGCTAACCACTAAGCCACCGGGCCACCCTGCACTTTGATTATGTAATAAAATTAATCCATACGTACAGACATGGATTATATTAGACTACCTACTACATAATCTGATACATTTCCATGACGCCATACCCTCACCAAGCAGATTATTAAAAACAGCTGTTCAACTGCTTATTCCTGCAGTTATCTAACCTTTTAATTATTAGGCAGTAAACATGATAAACACATGCAGCTTAAGGTCATAAATCTGCAGAATAAAGATAAAAATGATCTCAGTGATTCAGACTGTGGCAGGACTGTTGATGCCAGTGGGGTGCTTTGAGATTACACAATTGCTGATCCAGAACCTGCACAACGGTGTCTAGAGTTTTCTCAAAACACTACAACACTGAAAGTAACATCCATAAAGCAGCAGCTATGCAGATTATAAGCCTTACTGATGAGAGAGGTCAACAGAAAATGGACAGATTGTTTCTGAGAGGAATGCTATCGTAATTCAATATTAACTCAAATTTAAATAACTGGGTTAAACTGAAAGCATCTCAGAATGGCAGCCCAAAATGGCAAGTTTTGTGGTTTTCAGCTCAAACAGAGGCCCTAAATAAAGTGTTCTAAATAAAGTAATAAAGCATGATGGCAGAGATCTTTTTGATTTATTAATCCTGCTATTCAAATCTAGATAGTTTTTTATCCATTCACTTTATTTAAAACACAGTCAAAACATTGAAACATTAGTTGATATATCGTACAATAGACTGAAGTGTTAAAATACCGGTGTTTTTTTTTTTTTGTTTTTTTTTATCAAATAAAGGTTATACCTAGAACATACTTCTGTTTGTCGGAATGAGGTGGTGCTTTAAAGACTTAGTCATCAGTAAATGAAACTACCTCACTGTGAATCGAAAAGACAGACACTTTTGTGCTATATTAAGCAGAATGATTACAGCTTCTCATCTGATTCCATTATCTTCTGCTTCACAGGGTGAAAGGGGTTGGGGTTACAGGGGCTCCCCATGCCCATCCAGGGGCGAATATTTCAAGCGTTGGGCAGATACACCCAGGACTGGGCCCCAAGCCATCACTGGGCATACACTCATACAAACACACTCTAAATGAGGCAATTTAGGGCTGCAAATTCAACTCGAATCCATGTTTTTGAACTGTGAGAGGCAACTGAAGAACGTAGGAGAAACCCACGCAGACACGGGGAGAACATGGACACTCCACCCAGATCAGGATTCAAGTGGTAGCTCAGTGGTTAGGGCGTTGGACTATCAATCTGAAGGTTGGGGGTTCAAATCCCAGGTCCACTAAAGTTACCAATGTGGGTCCTTGAGCAAGACTCTTAACCCTCATTGCTCCAGGGACGTTGTGATTAACCCTGTGCTCACCTTGTAAGTCGATTAATAACAGTATTGATGATGTTAAGACATTTCAATAATATAACTAATATCAATTAGAATAATATTTTGCTTGCAGTCATTAAAGACATGTAATATTTATATTACAAGCAAGCCAGTACATGTGGGAATATGTGTGGAAAGGTTCCAGCATACCTCAAAACAGTAGTCCTGGCCAAGAATGGAACTGTGTACAGGCTTGATAAGAACTTCCTCCTCCATGCTGAGATCAAGAGCTTCCACGGCACTGCTGGGACTAAGCAACGACTCGTGAGAGCGCGATTCTTTCAGTCTTGGCATTAAATTAGATCTGAGCACAAGAAAGAGAGAACAGAAAGAAAGAAATTAATACGGTAACAAATAAACAGACAATGTTACCCGTGAGGTTAAGCTAAATGCTACATATACAATAAACCAAATTTTTAATCAGTTGCCCTTGTAATTTAAAAAATCTCATCAATTTATCAGTTAAGATAAGAAAGGACAGCATCTCCAAAAATCTACAACAAAATCTAGGTAGGCTGAGACATTACAACATTGATAAAAAGAGATATTTTACAGTAAATTACAATCTTTTTTAGGGTGAAAGACACATCCTATTACCTGCTTCATTACCTTTTCAGTATATAATTAATTATGCATAAGTCCAGTCTCAAATAATTCCCAGTCGAGACAGCACAGCTGTGCAGACTGGAGCTTATGAATCATGCTGCTAAATCAGAGTACATTATTCAGTTACATTATTTATTCCAATCTTTTTTTTTTATCTCTTTCATCAGGAATTTAAAAATACATAGCAGTAAATACAAATTTAGATGCATTCTAGGGATGTGACAATTACAGATTTTGAAGGTATGATTATTGTCTAAGAAATAATTACGATTATTATGCAATAAATAACTTTATTAAAAAAAAGGTGAAATTACAGAAACAATGCAATGTAAACACGAAATAAGGTTTTGTTAAAAAATAAAAAGACAAAAGCATTTGCTGTGTATTAATAGAAAATATGAAATTATTTTGTGAAAATCAAAGTGTCCCTTCAAGTACATATTTATATCTTTTTGAAAGTAAACAAAATTTTTTCTGCAAGACCAAAGTAAACAGACAAGTGTGCTGCAATTGGAGCTTAGTTTTGTCATTAGAGAATTGCGCCACATGGTCTGAAGTTCCAGCTACCAACATAATGCGTATTTTTCTTATGAATGTTGTCATGACAACGTTAAGGGGCTCTCACCATTACTTAATTGTAATGTTTTTAATCGTGAATGATTGCAAAACCAATTAATTGCCTAATCCATACCAAACAATGTGTAAATATTTGATATTAAGTCCATTATCCATCCATTATCTTCCACTTTATCCTCTATTAGGGTTGCGGTGGGGTTCCCCATGCCCATCCAGAAGAGAACGTTTCGTGCGCTGGGCAGATACACCTAGGACAGGGTGCAAATTTATCGCTGGACACACACACACACACTCACATTCTATAGGGGCAATTTTTGGAGAATTCAATTGACTTCAATCCATGTTTTTGGACTTTGTGAAGAAACTGGAGAACCCGGAGGTAACTCACACAGACACGGGGAGAACATGAAAACTCCACCCAGATTGGTATTCGAACCGGGAATCCCTAGCTGAGAGGTGAACGTACTAACCACCAAGCCACCGTGCTGCCCTGATATTAAGTCATCTTTCTAAATTGTTATTTGTTTATTTATAATTTATGATGCGGCACGGTGGCTTAGTGGTTAGCACGTTCGCCTCTCAGCGCTAGGGATTCCCGGTTCGAATCCCTATCTGGGTGGAGTTTACATGTTCTCCCCGTGTCCGCGTGGGTTTCCTCCGGGTTCTCCGGTTTCCTCCCACAGTCCAAAAACATGGATCAAGTCAAGTGAATTCTCCAAATTGCCCCATATAGTGTGTGTGTGTGTGAGTGAGTGTGTGCCCAGCGATGGATTGGCGCCCTGTCCTGGCTCTATCTGCCCAGCGCCCGAAATGTTCTCCCCTGGATAGGCATGGGGAACCCCACCGCAACCCTACTAGAGGATAAAGCGGGAGATAATGAATGAATGAATAGTTTATGATTGTAGTAATACATCCGGGGCACGGTGGCTTAGTGGTTAGCAAGTTTGCCTCTCAGCGCTAGGGATCCAGGTTTGAATCCCGAAATGGGTGAAGTTGCCATGTTCTCCCCAAGTGGATTCCTCTGGCTTTGTGCGAGTGAATGCGCCCAGCAATAGATTGGAGCCCCGTCCTGGGTGTATCTGCCCAGCGCCGAAACCCCTAGATGGGCATGGGGAACCCCCTCAACCCTAGTACAGGATTAAGCAGAAGATTATAACTTAGACTTAGATAACCTTTATTGTCATTCATTATACACTTAGTGTACGCAGAACGAAATTTTGTTGCATTGCCTCACTAAGTATAAAAAAAGAATCCAAATTTACCCCATAATAAATAAATAATACATCCATAGAACTAGCTCGGTCACTTTAGATTCCTTACGGTGTGAACGCAATCAGAAAAAAAAAACCTTATAGGTATGTGGTTTCTGGGGAACCTTCTAAAGCTTTAGATTCTCTTCAATACATTTCCAAAACTGTTTTGTCCGAAGGTTCCCACAGTCTCATGTGAGCATTAAGCCCTACTTCAAAATTTCCTAGTAGCCTGGGCACTGATTTCTGACATCATGTTCTCTGCCCTGGATGACAAAGTGAGTCTACAGGGTCTGTAATAAAGATAGTCCTGACAGAATAGGGAACAGCTGGCCCACGGCTGCATCAGAGTGACCATTAATCATAATGGGACTATATGACAGCAGGATATGAAGGTTTTTGTACTACATGAAAGAAATTTTATTTTCCGCACCCAGGTGGGCTAGATGCTTCTATTGAATGGCAACCAAGGCACCAAAACCACAGAAACAAAAGCAAAGTAAGATTTAATTCACTCTACCCCTAAATCTTTCCATAACACATCACAGAGCCTAACAAAAAGCATAATAAATCACTCCTCCATCATGCAAAGATAAAAAAGATGGAGACAGTGACAGAAGTTATTTGAAAGTGTTATTATAAGATTTCTTTTGCGTTTTTGAGTAAAGGCAGATGAAATAAAGTGAATGAATTTTCACAAAAAATACACAGAAAATACACTGAGAACTCTTAGTGGTTAGGGTGCTGGGTTATTAATCTGAAGATTGGGGGTTCACTGAATTCATCTAGGCTCCACTGAAGTTACCAATGTGGGCCCTTGAGCAAGGCCCTTAGCCCTCATTGCCTCAGGGGTGCTATATCAGGGCTGACCCTATGTTCTGAGCCCAACCATTAAGTTGGGTTTCTTAAGTCTTAAGTCGCTTTGGATAACAATGCGTGCAAAATTACCTCATAACTATGACGACTAACAAATTTTCAGCTGGATTTAATAAAAGTTGATGCTAATAAAAAAAATGACAACATTGAAACCAATGCTTTTACTGTTGTGGCTCAGTTTGAGAAACTGCAGACTGTGAGGTCCATGCAGACAGGATTTAACAAGTTTGGTGGGAAGAAATCCTACACTGAATCCAAACCTCACCGCAATGATAATCTTAAAGATGAATTGGGATGTCGAACACAAGCCAGACTTACTCATTCACTGTCAGTCCCTGACCTTATAAATGGCTTTAGAGTAAATGTTAGAGCAATATTAAGAATCCCAAAAACCTAAACAGAAGACATTTTGGAGAAAAGTTTCACATGTTTAAAATTTTGAGTGGTTTTAATTGTCATTCCAACAATATAAAGTGGTGTACATTATACAGCGGAACCAAACAACGTACTCCAGGAACAAGGTGCTACACAGGATAGCAACTACACAAACCAACAGAAAGTGCATGCATGCAAATAGCTTCTGCAAACAAGAATTACAATAAACACAAGACAATATACAGGACAATAAACATTAAACGTTCAAGTAAAAAATATGTCCAAGGTTATAAGTAAAAACAGTGTGTTTTAAAAACCATAATAGCAACATTATTAGACATTCTGCAGCTGTATTTGTATTTAATCAAAAATGCTGAGTTAATCATGTTTATTAAGAACTGGGAGGTCAGTAACATAACGGAATACTTCATGCCGCTTCTTCTTTTGCTATACCAAACATGACCGCGTGTTTTTGCCACCCTGAAAAGATCTTACACGACAGTTCGTTGGTTCCTGTTACGCATCAGTCACACCGTTGTCTCAGAGTCTGATCTCATTGCATGGTTTAAGGAACTAGATAAACAATCTACACAATTATACTGTACATTAAAGTTTAGTTTCGATTTGAACATGGAGATCCTTGGAGAACCATCTACAGTACCAGTCAAAAGTTTGGACACACCTCCTTTTTGCTCCACTTATTAATTCCAGATTGTAGTCCATCTGTTTGTGGACTACAGTACAGTACTATGCATGAGCCCTTTACTCTGTTCTTTAATGATCAGAACCCCAATAGTAGCATCACAGAGCAGGTAGTATATTGTTGGTGCATTATTCCTATCCCAGCAGTCTCACTGAGATGAACTACAGTCTGTAATTGTAAAACTACAAAGTCCATCTATATGGTAAGTGGAGAAACTAGACAATCAAGCAAGAAGGAGCTGTGTCCAAACTTTTGACTGGTACGGTGTATGCCAGGTATGTACAAGGTTTCATCTGGAATACTGAAAGACCTTTAAATCTATAAAGCACTTTTCATTTCAGGCTTGTGTTCCTTCCTTGTGTAGTCACATACACAAGGAAGGCTATATAAATCTAAAATGGATTTGCTATAATAAGGACACTTATTCATGCAAACACACACACACACACACGCACGAAACCATTTTAAAAAATGAAATATTCAGCAGAGTTCCTGTAAACGTGGCTAGCTCCGGGCAAAAAAAACAAACACCCTTAGAAACGTTATTGGCAGGTGTTTCTAAAATTTTCAAATCTCAAACACTCATGGTGGCACAGTTGCTTAGTGGTTAGTGCGTGTCTCCCAGTGTCCAGGTGGGTTTCCTCCCACAGTCCAAAAACATGGATCAAGTCAATTGAATTCTCCAAATTGCTCCATATAGAGTGTGTCTGTGTAAATGAGTGTGTGCCCAGCGATAGATTGGCATCCTGCCCTGGTTGTATATGCCGGAACATTCCCCAGGGATTGGCATTGGAAACCCCCCCACGACCCTAGTAGAGGATAATGGATGGATAGATCAATCACTCAGACAGACGCACACACAAGCACAAACTATATGGGGCAATTTAGAGTATTCAATTTACCTTGATTCCATGTTTTTAGACTGTGGCAGGAAACCGGAGAACCCGGAGGAAACCCATGCGTGCACAGGAAGAACATGAAACATTAAAAATAAGTCCCCTTAAAACGTATTGAAATAATGAGGCGTTTTAATTACCTGTCCTTTTACACTGAACACATTTTATATTATGTAACTTAACACTGTAAACATGCACGCTCGAGCCACAACCCTTCCCACGTTTGACAAATAAACTGTAACATTCTGGATTCTGAACAGATGGTTTCTCCTCCGCTATATGACCTTTCTAGAACTTTAGTGAGGGAATCTTTTTATTTCATCCATCCTTAACTTTAATTTTAAAACTTTTAGGCTTGTATTGTCTGACCTTCTGATTCTTACCGCTGAGGATTGGTTTGCAGCCTGTGGTACAGCTGCCAGATTTCTGCTCGTTAAGTCTTATTTGGGCAGAAAAGTAGATCGGAATACCTCTACCGCTGACTTTTGGAGGATGTCTGTCAGATCACTGACTACGTTTGTCCTTTTTTATTGTTATTATATCCATCCATTCATTCTTTATCACCCGTTTTATCCTCTATTAGGGTCGCGGTGGATTTCCCCATGCCCATCCAGGGGAGAACGTCTTGGGCGCTGGGCAAATACACCCAGGACAGGGCGCCAATCCATCGCTGGGCACACACTCACTCACTCAAACACACTCTATATGGGGCAATTTGGAAAACTCAATTAACTTGATCCATGTTTTTGGACTGTGGAAGGAAACCGGAGAACACGAAGGAAACCCACGCGGACACAGGGAGATCATGAAAACTCCACCCAGATGGGGATTCGAACCAGGAATCCCTAGCGCTGAGAGGTAATGGTGCTACCCACTAAGCCACCGTGCCGCCCTCCATCCATTATCTTCCTCTTTATTCTATATTACGGTCGCGGTGGGGTTCCCCATGCCCATCGAGGGGAGAACGTTTCGGGCGCTGGGCGGATACTTCCAGGACAGGGCGCCAATCTATCGCTGAGCACACACTTACACAAACACACACACTCTATATGGGGCAATTTGGAGAACTCAACTGACTTGATCCATGTTTTTGGACTGTGGGAGGACACCAGAGAACCTGGCGAAAACCCACGCGGACACGGGGAAAACATGGAAACTCCACCCAGATGGGGATTCGAACCGGGAATCCCTAGTGCTGAGAGGCGAACGTGCTAAACTATTATTATGCTATATTATATTATAATTATTTTTACCACCCCTAAATAGGTTAACAAATACCTGTTAGGAATTTAAGAAATGTAAAAAAATGTAAAAAAAAAAAAAATAAAAAAAAAATAAAAAAGGGGGGGGGGGTGCAGGATCAGATCAGGTTTGATAATTCTACAGTGTAGCTGGTTTTCTTCATAACTTTTCACTTGTAATGTTCTCATTTGTAAGTCGCTTTGGATAAAAGTGTCTGCTAAATGACTGAATGTAAATGTAAATCTATATTAGCTTCATCTGTTTGTCTGTGTGTCTGGTAAAAAGTTTGCAAATGCTATTTCACCCACTTCCCGTTATCCAATTAAGCTGAAACTTTGCACAATTGTTCAATGTCCATGACAACACATGAATCAATTTTAAAAAATTACCAATTAATTAACAAATTAAAATCAATTTTGTTTTCTATGGATAAATTACAAAATTTTATACTTGACAAGCAGAATTAATTTAGGATAATTAAGTAATTTAACACGATATAGGGGTGTTTTTGATATTTTACTTGTTCATATACTTTTGTATAGATGTTCGGAATTGTTGCACTGGATATGGCTAAAATTTGTGCAAGGCCTCTGATTAATGTTCTCTCTTCTTATTATTTTTGTAGTCCAGCTCTCTGTTCTTAATGTTGGCTAATTCTGGTCTTCATGTTGGCAAGATATTTCATTCATTACCTTCCGCTTGATCCTATATTAGGGTCACGGGGGGGGCGTTATTTCGGGCACTGGGCAGATACACCCAGGACAGGGCACCAATCTATCGCTGGGCTATTCCTCAAGATTTTTTTCACAATAATGCACACCTGTTTGTTCCTCATTCTATAATAAATCAGTTATGAACACACTGGTTTTGTTCCTAAAATCGTTTGAAAAATAAAATAAATAACCAATAAAATTGGTTTCTTTAACAACCAAAATAATGGGAACTACCCATTTTATAATAAACCATAAAGCACCAATATATTTACATATACAAACGCACATGGACTAACACTTATATTCCTAACACTTCATGTGTCTCAATTCCTCCTCATTTCTCAGCTCCCTCCCTGTTTTCAGCAGATGAATGTTTAATCCTCAGTGCTTCTCCCTGGCTCACCGAGTATTCTGAGCTCTGTTTCACTTCAGTAAATATTTCAAGCGGTGCCTTAGTGTATACAGGTTGGCTCTTGTGAAGTACACTCACACATGCACAGCTTTTACAGCTATTTCGTGGGCACTTCTGTTTTGGAAAGTACAGCAACCACCATGTTTCTTTACCTGGGATTATAAAATAGAACACAGTCCTGGTCATTCCTGATTCTACTATGCTTACACAATGTGAACATACTAAACTTCAAAAGTAGCATCAGCACAGTAATAGTCACCATTAATGTTATTCTAGTAATACGGCTGGTTTATAATATCCATCCATCCATTATCTTCCGCTTTATCCTATATTAGGGTCGCGGGGGGGTTCCCCATGCCCATCCAGGGGAGAATGTTTCGGGCGCTGGGCTGATACATCCAGTACAGGGCGACAATCTATCACTGGGCACACACTCACTTACACAGACGCTCTCTATCTGGGGTAATTTGAAGAACTCAATTGACCTTGATCCATTTGGACTGTGGGAGGAAACCGAAGAACCCGGAGGAAACATGGAAACTCATTAAAACATGGAAACTCCACCCAGATTGGGATTCGAACCGAGAATCCCTAGCGCTGAGAGGCAAACGTGCTAACCACTAAACTACCATGCCGTCCGGTTTACAATATATAAAACAATATTTTTGAGCTGCCCAGTGACGGATTGGCGCCCTGTCCTGGGTCTATCTGCCCAGCGCCCGACACGTTCTCCCCTGGATGGGCATGGGGAACCTCACCGCGACCCTACTAGAGGATAAAGCGGGAGATAATGAATGAATGAATATTTTTGAGCAACACATTCTCATTTTATTTAGCAACAATTGCTAAATAATTGCTGGAGATTTCCAGATCATACATTTACATATTAGAAATTCACACATTAGGTCTAGAGTGCGGCAATAGTAGCATAGCCCATGTTCAAATGCTAATCTGGGCTAAGTTTTCCCCATGTCGGTGTTTTGTTTTATTTTATTTTTTACCGCTTCTCCGGTTTCTTTTCTCAGTCCACAAACTTGGATTCAAGGTGAATTGACAGCGCTAAATTGCCTCTATACAAATTGCACTAATATGGTTTGTGTTTGTTTGTGTGAGTGAGTGTGACCAGTGATGGATCTGCCTAGCCTCCAAAATGTTCTCTCTATAGGCGTGGGGGAACTCACCACCACCTTTCTGCCCTCATGACTCTTATGAGAGTTGTATAGATTCTAAAAATTAAATTATCACATCTTTCCAACAGTGTCTTACAGCCCTAAATCAGGAATCCACTAATCCGTTGCTCACTCTAAATAAGGTGCAATTGGTCAGCTTATCTGGCGGCACAGTGGCTTAGTGGTTAGCACGTTCACCTCCCAGCACTAGTGATTTCCAGTTCCCAATCTGAATCCGAATCCCAATCTGGGTGGAGTTTCCATGTTCTCCTCGTGTCCACGTGGGTTTCCTCCCACAGTCCAAAAAATATAGATCAAGGTCAATTGAATTCTCCAAATTGCCAATTGTGTGTCTGTGTGAGTGAGTGTGTACCCAGCAATAGATTGGCGTCCTGTCCTGGGTGTATCTGCCCAGCGCCCGAAACGTTCTCCCCTGGATGGGCATGGGGAACCCCCCGCGACCCTAGTAGAGGATAAAGCGGATTATAAGGGATGAATGGATGGTCAGCTTATGAGCCTGTAATGTATTTTAGATATAAAGCACAGGGAAAAGGTACTCCCCTGAACATGCATTAAAAAGGAAATTGCATAAAAAGTCTAAGGGCTTTGCATTAAATTCAGAAATACTGCATGACTCAGCTGTTTGGCCATTTCTGGTCAATTTCCAAAAAAAGGTCTCTATATTAAAATAAGTAAGCACACTCTGTACAGAGAACTCTTAACAGTCAGCTTTATATTATATTTCAAATCACTTTAATGTTGCAGAAAATTGGAAACGGTTAATAGGATTTTTAGAATCAGGCCTTATTTAAATGTTTCATATAGAGGAAGTGTTTCCAGCAATTTATAAAATCACCCAGACATAATTTACCCAGCAGTGTCCAGACTGTTGCATAATACTATTTTACTTCCCTTAAGAGCAAGTGGTGTTTTCTGGTGGTGAATGCACCGCGACATGAGGGTAGTTTTCTGATAGAATCTGCATTTCTTGTCACAATGCAGATTTTCGTTATGTTTGCACATACGGGTTACAGGTTTATGGGTTTAATACCTACAAATTCGAACATGAATACAATTCTGCCACTGAATTCACTGACTTATTTTTGCCAGGTTCATTAATAGTCAGTTGACTACAATCCAATGATTTTAGTGGAATCTGTAAAAAGAGTACATGACATTACATTTGGTCATTTAGCAGACGCTTTTATCCAAAGCGACTTACAAGGTGAGCACAGGGTTAGTCACAACATCCCTGGAGCAATGAGGATTAAGGGTCTTGCTCAAGGACCCACACTGGTAACTTCAGTGGACCTGGGATTTGAACCCCAACCTTTAGATTGATAGCCCAACGCCCTACCCACTGAGCTACCGCACCCTAAAAGGCCACTTTTTTTTTTTTTTAATTAGCTCTCCTGGTTGTAAACCGAAGGTTTGACAAATAGCAAATGTTTTTTGCAATCTGATCTGTCCCCTTGACACTGAGAGCACAGCATCCATTTGCTTGAGCAAATCTGTTTGTTATCTCAGAGCTTCAATGCTTTCTCTATGTAGTCTTACCCTAACAGAATTACTTAAAAGGAGAGTTGCAACAATACATTTATGAATAATCAACGCTAGTTTTACTTTAAGTTAAAAAAAAATATTTCAGCTCCTTAAATTTGAATCTATATATTTTTTTTATTTCTTAGTGACATTAAACTAAATCCCTAAAGACTGTGGACAAAGCAAGACATCTGAATAGGTCATCTTTTGCTTCTACACTTTATAGAAAAGAAAAAATATATATATAAATCACAGACTAATCAAGGAAATAAATTAATCTATTAATTTGCAATAAGAAATAATAGCAGCCCTTAGTGCTTACACACAGAGGAATCGTCTTTCATATTTAACCAGTACAGTGCAATGAAACACACACTGCTGAAGTGAGAACACATCCCCGGAGTGGTGGGCAGCCTTCTACACGGTCCCCAGGGAGCAATTGGGGTTAGATGACTTGCCCTTCAGCCATAGTTCTTGGTGGGAAATCAGAACAGGGACCTTCGGGTCACAAGCCTGTTTCCTTAACCACAAGCCTATGACTGCCAAAAATTTTACTGAGTCCATAGTCGGCAGGATCAAAAGTGTCACTTAGTGAGAAAAATCTCAAATATGATTTAAAATAGATGTTTTAGTTGGTGTTCATAAAATCATAAGTCCAAATCATGAGCCTTAAGTCCATACCGATTTATCAAGTCCATACCTATTACCATCCATCGTCTTCCCCTTTATCCAGACACGCACACATACACACTCTATTTGGGGTACTTTGAAGAACTCAATTGACCTTAATCCATGTTTTTGGACTGTGGGAGGAAACCGGAGAACCAAGAGGAAACCCACTCGGACACGGGGAGAACATGGAAACTCAGATTCATTCATTCATTCACTATCTTCCGCTTTATCCTATATTAGGGTTGCGGTGGGGTTTCCCATGCCCATCCAGGGGAGAACGTTTCGGGCGCTGGGCAGATACACCCAGGACAGGGCGCCAATCTATCGCTGGGCACACACTCACTCACACAGACAAACACGCATACACACTCTATATGGGGCAATTTGGAGAACTCAATTGACTTGTTCCATGTTTTTGGACTGTGGGATGAAACTGGAAAACCCGGAGGCAACTCACGCACCCACGCTGAGAGGTGAACGTGCTAACCACTAAGCCACCGTGCCGCCCACCTATTAACATGTGTGTGTGTGTGTGTGTGTGTATATATATATATATATATATATATATATATATATATATATATATATATATATATATATATATATATATATATATATATATATATATATATATATATATTACACACATACATACACACACACACACACATTTCTTGTATACTGCACCAATAATATAACAACGTATACTGGATGCAAAAACTTAATATTTACAAAGTGCTAAAAATGAAGATGTAATTAAAAGTCAATCTAATTAAACTAAAAGCATTGGGATCATCATATTTTAGGTACCAAAACCAAAAATTCTCGAGACAAACTTGTCGTTCCAAGTGTGAAAGTGAGTTTACAACTCTTTAGACTCTAAAAAAACATCCTGTTATGTCTGTGCTTCTGCGTCTGTGCGTGTGTGGGTATTGCCTCCAGTATCTGAGAACTGAATCAGATGTTTGGTCATTCCCCGGCGCCAGACCTCTCAGCATAATAACAGCTCATTACAAAGAAAATCAGATTCTAAATATCGACTCCCATAAACCATAACACAATAAACAACAACAACAAGAACAAGAGAGTGCAGGCATTTAAGCAGAGCGTCTGAAAAACAGATCTTATTACTAAAACAGCAAATAGGCTTGCAGAACAATTTCTGGATACCTTGAACACACCAGCTGAGAATAAATTGCATTTTGATTACTTTACCTATAAATGCATTTTTGAAAGTGGTACACAACTTGCTGACTATACAATCTCAATTCCAGTGATCTAATTGTGTGGATTTACTTGGGTTGGTGTTTAACTATTGGATTCACAGTCAACAAGATAAGGTTTTCTGGGAGATACTATAAATAAAAGACTGTTATTAAACATTTTACGGGGATCCTGGTGCCTTTATTTGAACAAGCTGTTCAATAGCATCTCTGTAGATTTGCGTCAGTCTGACACAATCAACCATTCCCGAAGGGTGGGAGGCCATACTGGGGACATTAATTTGTTACTGCATCAATGGCCTCTAAGGAGGCCTAAAATAGCCAGCAGCAAGAGGCCCTGCAAATGCCTTTGATAACCCTGCCTCTGCCTCTGCTAGTGAGCTTATCATTATTACTGAATAAAATCACCTGACAATCATATTCATTTTAGACATGAGAGACATTTGTACAGCTATACACTATACAAAAGCAGCCATCTATCCCAGACTGACAGCTGCTTTTAAAGTCTTTTTCACTCAGGAGAGGTCTGCCATCATCAACCAGCTGCAACAGAGAATACTTTTATACATGAAGCACATGAATATCTAAATAAAAACCTTCCTTAATTACAAATAATTAAGTCCTTAACTTTACAAACCATTAGCTTCACAAATTACTGATGACACTCCAAAGTCAAGCAAAAGTCAGCTAACAAAAAAAAGCTTTTTTTAAATTACGTTATTCATGAGAGTGACAAGAAACAGGCAAATGCGCTGCTCATTCTGCTCATGCGTGACAGCATCTTGTTAAAATTTTCACATTTGTCAAACTAAATATGGTTAAATTTAATGATTTTAAACAGTAATGTCGCACACATTCTGCTATTCTATTCCTGCAGCTATTTAAACCCACTATTAAGATTCTTCCACCTGGAATCACTGTTTGTATTAAAAATAAAGCATTGTTTGTATAAAATCAACAATAAAAAAAAAAGAAGAAAGAAATACATTATGGGCAAAATTAAACAAATAAGTCTTGTAAGCCCCTATGAGAAATATTTAAATAAGGCATTTAATCTAATAATGAATTTGTCTTTGAATTACAGGAAACAATTAAACAGACATATTTGATAGGATTTGTTATATATAGGGTCACAGTGAGGAGGGGGTGGGGGGGATGCCCAACCAGGGGAAAATTGTTTCATGTGCTAGGCAGATACATCCAAGACAGGTGCCAATCCATTGCTGGGCACACTCACTTACATGGGTCCACACACACTATATGGGGCAT
Organism: Corydoras maculifer; assembly: GCA_019802435.1. Taxonomy (NCBI): domain Eukaryota; kingdom Metazoa; phylum Chordata; class Actinopteri; order Siluriformes; family Callichthyidae; genus Corydoras; species Corydoras maculifer. The sequence continues at coordinate 5,726 of JAFMOD010001377.1, read as the reverse complement.
TATATCAATGCACCCATTCATTATCTTCCGCTTTATCCTATATTAGGGTCGCGGGGGGTTCCCCATTTCCATCCAGGGGAGAACGTTTCGGACACTGGGCAGATACACCCAGGACAGGGTGCCAATCTATCACTGGGCACACACTCACTCACACAGAGACGCACACATACACACTCTATATGGGGCAATTTTGGCATCCTAACCACTAAGCCACTGTGTGGGGCATTATAGAGCAGCTAATTCGCCATGCATCATGTTTTTTGGACTGTGGGAGGAAACAGGGGAACCTGGAGGAAAACCCACTCAGACACAGAGAGGACATGGAACCTCCACCCAGATCGGAATTCGAATCTAGATCTGCAGGGTGATTATGCTAACCACTATGCCATGATTTTAATTTGGTTCAATAGTAAATTTAGCCATAAAATAAAAGGGAAAATTTATTTTACCCATGTCTGTATCCAAACATGAAAAGTTGCTACATTTAATGTTGACAGAATCTGGATTATTTCTGTTGCTGGAGGAGCGAAAATGAGTGTTTCAACATAAAGGTGCCTCCTCCATTGAACAAAATATTAATCCTACACCGTGTTGTTATCTTCATTATGTCTAGCTAAGCCCAACATGCAAGCTTTTTCTGTGGCCAGTCACAATTCTGGATGTAAACAGAGTGGCTCTTCTCACATGCTTTGTTGACATAACTGCCGCGTAACAAATTATGCAATATTAAGTCTGCACAGCAGGTCCTGGCAGATAAGTAAAACCTTTATGGACTGTAAATATCTTACTGCCCTTCATTCCAAGACCCCACACTGAAATATGCAAAAGTTAGGAAATAAAAAGAACAATGTCCCTTAAAAGTCCTTTAAGTTCTAAACTAGTTTTATTTTTTGCACACTTATACAGTATATACTTTTTAATCCAGTTATTAAATGTTTATTTATCAATGCACTTCTATCAAACTGGCCTTCTATTTGAATGGTCCAGAAAAGAAACACCATATGACCAACAATTTCATCAAATCCTTTGTAAACCGTTTGCCTTAGAATTTTTATTGCCTACTGCAACCCAGCAGTAAGCTGTGAAGAGGCAGACAAAGGTTCACAGGAAGGACACTGAACCCGTTACTGGTTTGATTACTGACTACTGCATTCCAAACTGTCAGCACATGATGTATTAGGTGTTTCACTGATTAGTTTTCCATAAGAAAGGCAGGTAGGAGGAGATGTAGCGTAAAAGTAAGACACATAAGAACCTGCCTTGCACAGAGGTGGCATAGCAGATCAGTGTCTTCTCATGACATCACGGTCCAGGGTTTGATTTTGGAAAGAGGTCTTGTTTGTCATGCATAGTTTGTGGTTTTCTTCAGGTGTTTGTTAAGCAGATACTTAAATTAATTATAAAACACTTAAATTACCCATATGTTTGAACGTTCCTGTTCATGTGGTCTCACGGCATGGTCAAGCTTTATTCTATAAATGGGAGGTGGATTCAGGGAGGCAGAACCAGATGAAATTCCACCTGTTTTCAACTGTATACTCTCTGTGTTGTCAGTAAGTGGGAAAGATAAAAGGAGATTTCGGCCCAAGAGAGAGAGAGCGAGAGAGCAACACGCGAAAGTAGTGTGCATGTGCATCTGTGTGTGGCTGAAGAGCTGTATTTTGAAGGAATTTACTGTAAAGGTGTTATCTGTGTTGTAAAAGCCCAATTTTGAGTTCCACTCCATCTGACTCCAACCTTTGTCTATCTAAATTTGTTACAGTTGGCAAATGCTGGTGTTTGCTAGTCTTAAGAGCTAGATAATTCCAAGACTGCACAAGCTCACTGTACATGGCTGCAGCTCAGTGTGTGAATGGATTGATTTGTAGTAATCACAATCATGTATGTTTCTCAATGAGGACCTGGCTCTTATACACATGAAATAGAATAGATTTTGATACCAAGCCCCAATATTTAGATGCTAATAGATTACTGATGAATGCAATTTTAAGTGTTTGGCCTTATAAGCAACAGAAACATTGTACTTCCTCTTAATACTACCGGTTTAAAGTGAAAGGTTGGCTTTAGGACAAATAAAACTACTATTAGTGCCATTAATGCAGGCTAAAGAACTATGATCATTATTTAAAGTGTTAAGGACTGATTTAAGACAAAGTGCTGTGAAGTTAGCACACTGATCCTGCAGCAGCACAAGCCCTTAATCCTCAGTTTTTTGGATTGTACCATGTCTATATGCATATGTAACAAATGAAGGTGGGCATCTCCATGGCAACAAGTCGATAGGTATAATTTTAGTGCCTAATGACTATTAAAGGACATAAATATTCATACAGAGGCTACTTCTGACTGCACATTTGATTTCCACTAAATAGCAGAGAAACCATTCCAGTGTTATGGATTTGACATTTGTACCTAATAATTACTTTATAAGACGTTTCACTTCCTGCACAAACATATTACCCACATTTTTCATGAACCACTCAAAGTGGAACAGGTTTAAAAATACATTATTATGTACATGGTGACTTAGCACATTCGCCTCTCAGCGCTACAGATGTAGCGTAAAAGCAAGACATATTAGAACCTGACTTGCACAGAGGTGACATGACAGATCAGTGTCTTCTCATGACATCACGGTCCAGGATTTGATTTTGGAAAGAGGGTTCCATCGTCATGTGTAGTTTGCGGTTTTCTTCAGGTGTTTGTTCTCCTACAGTCTGAAATGATGCAGGTTATGTTATTATGTACACGGCGGCTTAGTGGTTAGCACGTTCGCCTCTCAACACTAGGGATTCCCGGTTCGAATCTCAATCTGGGTGGAGTTTCCATGTTCTCCTTGTGTCTGCATGGGTTTCCTCCGAATTCTCTGGTTTCCCCCCACAGTCCAAAAACATGGATCACGGTCAATTGAATTCGCCAAATTGCCCCATAGAGAGTGTGTGTGTGTGTGTGTGAGTGTTTGCCCAGTGATAGATTGGCGCCCTGTCCTGGCTGTATCTGCCCAGCGCCCGAAATATTCTCTCCAGGATGGGTATGTGGAACCCTCCCCCCACGACCCTAGTAGAGGATAAAGCAGAAGATAATGAATGGACAGTTATGTACACAGAGCTAAAGACACCTTAAAGTTGCAATAGACAACACATTCATCACATTTAAATAATTGCAATAATATTTAGGTGGCTTTGTAACAAATATCTTGCAGAGAATGTTAAAAAAAGGTTGTTATGTAATGTACTACATTACCAACAGCATTATCACAATAACAGGAGAATTGATAAATTTACTTGTTACTGATAAATGTTTTCTTTTTCTATTTAGGTTTTAAATGTTCACTGACAGCATATACTTTATACAACCCAAAAATATTATTGAGATTTTGTGATTTTCTTTATTCAAAAACTCTTTCATGCATAGAATTCTTCAAAAAACTACACAATCATAAACCACTGAACAAACAAAACGTTCATCAGTCATAGGTAAACCAGAACCTCCTTCTTGCTCTGTTATATGTTTCCGCCATTTACCATAAAGATGGACTTTGTAGTTTTACAATTACAGACTGTAGTCCATCTGCTTTGTTTTTTCTTTGTTAGTCCCTTGTTGGTTCTCTGTTCTCTATTTGTCATGACCATCACAGAACAGGTATCATTTGGGTGGTGAATTGTTTACTGTCAGTTCTGCAGTGACACTGATGTGGTGAGGGTGTTTTAGTGCAGCAGTGCTGCTGTAGTTTAATTTAAACACCTTCACCTTTTTGGCCTTTAACAAAAAAATGTAACTGAATGATATGAGGGACTTGAGCTTAGATTAAAGATCCACAGCCAAAAGTGACAAACAAAGAGTATTTTCTGAAAACACAGTCTCAAAACTTATTCCACCATTTAGAAACCAATAAAGAGAAACGGTGGTTAACACTCACTACCAGAGACCCGTGTGCATCATGAAAATATAATTCATGGCTGAGCTATCATTCAGAAACCAGCCGTCTAAGGGGACAATGTGTAATGATGTCGAACATGATGTACACAAAACCAAAACCTAGACTGAGAAACGGGAGAAGCCATATGGTCTGATGAGTCAACATTCACCATATTTCTTACATCTGGACAGATTTATATTTGGAGGAAGCCAAAGAATCAAGCCATAATATTTGTGGGCGGCTGTATCGCTGCCAAAGTTTTCTTGTAATAAGAATATTAGCTTGACAAAATTAGATGAAAATCCTTGGCAAAAAAAATAACTAATTATCCTTGTCTTTTAAGTCATAGACCAAAATGATAAGTTATACAAAAGCCAATATCAAAAACATAGTTTTTGAACATGCTATTTGTTTTTGTTTTTTTGGTGCCATATTAAGTGCCTGAACATCCTGTACTTGATCCAGAATGGTGTGTGAAAGTAGGATTTCTAATAAAGCGTTTCGAAACAAAAAGTAAATCAGTTCAGAGAAACTCAGTGAACTTAGACGATGAGGTCAGCCTAATAAAACAACAGATCACCAAAAAAGCCAATTCAACATGTGTGGGTTTCCTATTTTTGTCATATCCGCCCCCTTTTCCAATACAAGTCAAATGTTCGGACATGCTTAACTTTTTGTCTGTTTTATAAAGTTCCACTTACTGTAAAGATGGACTTTGAAGTTTTACAATTCCAGAGTGTAGTTCATCTGTTTGTGGACTACAGTACACATTGTGTTAGTCTCCTTCACTCTGTTCTCTAATAGTCAGGAGCCTACCAAGCAGGTATTACTTGGTTGGTTCATTATTCCCATCACAGCAGTGTCACTGAGGTATAACTACAGCAACACTACTGCACTAAAACACCCTCAGCGAATGAGTGTCACTGCAGAACTGACAATATCCAATCCACCACTCAAATGATACCTGTGATGGTCCTGACCATTGGAGAACAGAGAACCAACAAAGGACTAATAAAAACAAGAACAGATGTACTAGTCTGTAATTGTGGATAGAACCTGAATCTGAATGGAACCTGAATATTAATTGGACTGGCGGTCCTGCAGGACGCCCCCTAATGGACTTACATATAGTTTTCCAGTTGTTAGAGTTTTGGTCCTCCCAAGGTCTCTTCCTTAAATAACAACATAAAGGGAGTTTTTTCTTGCCACTGTCGCTTCGGCTTTTGGGGGTTTAAAGGCTTTTCATTCTGTAAAGCTGCTTTGTGACAATGTACTGTTATAAAAAGCGCTATATAAATAAATAACTTGAACTTGTAATCGTAAAACTACAAAGACCAAGAAGGTGGTGACTAGCGTGATGCAAGGGGTGAGGTTATTTTCTGGGATTAGCATTGAATTGTTTATTTAAAAGACCATTTCTAAGGTTAAAGAAGAAATCTCAATTGCTTAAGTGGTGTTAGAGTCATGGATCAAGAGTCATGGGCTCTGCATAGTTCACTGGCACTCCTTCCCATTAAACTAATCAAACCATGTCTTTCAGGACTTTTGCTTTGTGCCCAGTAATGATGGAACAGATGGGCAGAGGTCGTGCATTAGTTACGCTAGTGGGATGTTGAATAAGAGGCTTGTTGTACAACTCGCCTAATGAACAGTGCATCTACTAGTTATTCAGAATGCGATCAGAGTCACTCTGGATAAGAGAATTCAATAATTCCTCCCAAAAACCTGAATTCAAGGTGAATTGGCTTCTCTAAATTGTCCCTGTATATTGTGTGAGTGTATCTGCCCAGTGACCAAAACATTCTCC
>JAFMOD010001376.1:44947-49977 GCA_019802435.1 Corydoras maculifer | reverse complement strand
ACACACACACACACACACACACACACACACACACACACACACACATATATGTACATACAGTGGCAGGCTGTGCATTTGACACCTATCCCGTCAGTGATGTCGCCGTATCAGGAGCCGCTGCGTTGCAGATAGAGACTCGTTATAGTGCGATGGCACTGAGTGAGGAAACACAGTCGTCTGCGATGGATTTGAGATTAGATTACATTACATTACATTAGATTAGATTAGATTACATTAGATTAGATTACATTACATTACATTAGATTACATTACATTACATTAGATTAGATTAGATTACATTAGATTAGATTACATTACATTACATTAGATTACATTACATTACATTACATTAGATTAGATTACATTAGATTAGATTAGATTGGATTAGATTACATTAGATTAGATTAGATTAGATTAGATTCGGATCACTTACGAACTTATTGCTCTCTGCTTGATGAGCGTGTGCGACCTTTATAAGCTGTAGAGATCGACCACAAACTGCCGTAATGTGAGCGCACTGGACATGACGTGTTTGAATGAATTTAAAGTAGTGTGTAACCCCCCCCCCCGTCACATCACCTACAATAACCTCAGAAAACTGGAATATAATGCAGGAAAATAAATAATACAGCTGATTGAAACCAGACTGCAGAGTCAGTAGACATCCAGTGAAGTAGTGGCGCCGCCCTGGTGTGCATTTTCATACAGCCGATGATTAAGATCATGGCCTGGTGCTGCCCCATCACTCCACCATAAGGTGGTGGATGCTCCTTTCTGATTGTTCTCTGTTTGTCATTTTCTGTAGAGGTTCTGGATTTTGGAACATGGTTTCTGTGGTTACTGATTTAAGAACCACGGCTCTAAATAATTTATAAAAACCAGATACCACGACTGATTATAAAACCATCTGAGCATCAGACCCCGACTGACCCGAGGCTGTGTCGGCGTGTGTGTGTGTGTGTGTGTGTGTGTGTGTTGTGGGGTGGGGGTTGGATGAGATCTGCTCTGTTACAGCAGGAATAAAAAAGGTTCTGCACTTGGCAGGAGAACCACGCTGGCGTCGGGACAGAGAGAAGCAGCGAGCAGTTGTTTTTGAACAGAGTGAATTAGCAGTGAGCAGTATCGGGTGGAGGCGTCGCGGGTGGAGTGGCAGGGGCAGCAGCAGTGGCAGTGTTGGGATGCCACCACGACTGCTGCTCTGGCAAACTGGCATCAGTTTTTTTTAACTTCTGATGAAAGAATTAAAGAAGTGGAAGCTCCACACAGCGTAATAGAATGCGGGGCCCGTCCTCGGAGCCCGAGCTCCCGCTCCAGTTTGGGCAGCGGTCCAGTTCCATAGAGACATATGTTCTGAATTTCCATGAAGCACTTGTCAGCTGTTTTTTTGAGCGCGTGCTGGAAGGGATTTCTCACTGTAAGCTTTTTTACGATGGTCCGTTTAGATGTTTCCATCTGAAGCTGATCATTAAAGCGTGTTCCTGATGCGCTGATTATCCAGCAACGGGGCAAATTTTCTCCCAGTCAGTCTTTCCATAAGAAAACCTCGCACCGCAGAGGAACCGCAGAGGGATCACAGAGCGATCACAGAGCGATCACAGAGCGACGGGCCCAATTAGAAAAGCAGGACTGGCAGTGCGTTTTGACGAGCGTGCACTTCTGCAACGTCCACATCATGACTCTGCTCTTTTATTAGCTTCAGATGGGAATGTGTTCTGTATCTCTGCACTGAACCACCGACCGGAACCATCATCTGATCCATTAATCCTCTCCAAGGGGCGGCACGGTGGCTTAGTGCTTTAGCATGTTCTCCTCTCAGCACTGGGGATTCCCGGTTGGAATCTCCATCTGGGTGGAGTTACCATGTTCTCCCCGTGTCTGCGTGGGTGTCCTCCGGGTTCTCCGTTTTCCTCCCACAGTCCAAAGACATGGATCAAGTCAATTGAGTTCTTTTTTTGCCCCATATAGAGTGTGTGTGTGTGTGTAAGTGAGTGTGTGCTCAGTGATAGATTGCCCCCCTGTCCTGGGTGTCTGCCCAGCACCTGAAATGTTCTCCCCTGGTTGGGCATGGGGAACCCCCCCCCCCCCGCGACCCTAATAGAGGATAAAGCTGAAGATGATGAATGAATGAATAATCCTCTCCAACTTTACACCAATGTCCAACCTTTTTTGTCTCTAAATTGTAGAACCATTATGTTCATCAGTTTAAATGTGAAGCATTGCTGATCAGTCAGGTTTTAGCTCTGACGTCAGCATTAATTAAAGTAGTTCCTGATTTCTTAATCCATGGGGTCTGATCTTTTATTAGATCTGATTTACAGCGGGGTTCATGAAGTTCCTGCTGATGGAGGAACGTTCTCCTCGGGGGGGGGGGTCATCATCACAAAGCTCGTGATTACAGAGGGTTGCTTGCGTCATGTTGACATGACGTAACAGTTTCCCTCTGACATTTCATACGTTTTTAAACGTCTTACGTGGCACGTGTGAATTCGCTCATGACGTCGGGGAACTCCTGACCAATCAGGAAGCAGCACCGCGTCCCGGCCGCGAGCTTTGAAGTGGATGGCGGGAGGAGGTGAGCGCGCGCTGCGGGTCGTTGGCATTTCATCTCCTGTCAGGATCCGGGGCGCACGGATTAAAGGGGTAAAGGCGGCGGCTTTGGAGCTGTTTAATTGCCCCCTGAGGGGGGGATGGAGCGGCGTCGTCGGACAGGTGAGAGGATCGGATTCCCAATGCATTCAACCTTCATATCGAAGCGGTGAGATCAAAGGGTTACCGAGACCGCCGCGTCTCTCAGGAGCTGGGAGCCGCGGGAACAACATACACCACGTGACTGACTCCTGAGCGTTTACATTAACACACACACACACACACACACACACACACACACACACTGACTGAATGAAGGTGGTGTGTAAATGTGTTGTAGTTTTTGATTGAATGTGATCTTATAACGTGATGGGATGTGCGATGACGTCATTACAGTATATTAAATGTATTGCTCAGTATATTAAAGTGTATTTATGTTTAAGACTTTGATCTTATAATCAAATAATAATATCAGATATTATTATAATTACTGCATATCAAGAGATATAATATCAGAGAGGGTGACACGGTGGCTTAGTGGTTTGGCATGTTCTCCTCTCAGCACTAGGGGTTCCTGGTTCGAATCCCAATCTGGGTGGAGTTTCCATGTCCTCCCCGTGTCCACGTGGGTTTCCTCCGGGTTCTCCGGTTTCCTCCCACAGTCCAAAAACATGGATCAAGTCAATTGAATTCAAATGGCCCCATATAGAGTGTGTATGCATGCATGAGTGTGTCCAGTGATAGATTGGCATCCTGTCCTGGGTGTATTTGCCCAGCGCCCGAAACGTTCCCCCCCCCCCCTAATAGAGGATAAAGCTGAAGATGATGGATGGATAATCTTAAAGGGTTACATCCTGAACTTTGGAATGTTCTCTCGGTTTCTGTTGGTGATTCTGAATCACAGTCATCTTTAAAAATACATTAAATTACTTTTATTCACTTGTGATTAATTCCTTGTAAATAAAGGTGTAGATTAACCGTATAAACCCAAACATCCCTGTTTGGTCCACCAAAAAGACCTGAACCCCTCTGAGAATGTGTTTGGATGAGCTGGAGGAGACCCTGTGCAGTGGTCCACGTCTCCATCATCAGGGAGAGATCTTAGAAACATCACTGCAACTCTGAGCAGAAAGAAATGTTATGACTGCAGCAGCTTCGGAGATGATGTCACAGAAAATGTGTGATGTCATCAGAGATAAAAGCATCCAACTGAATACCACTGTGTGTGTGTGTGTGTGTGTGTGTTTACTAAAATTAAACCTCATCTGGACGAATCAGAGAGCACAGAGACATGTCTGATGTACCATTTTATTAGACTTATATATAGAAATACTTAAAAAAACATAGAAGTAGCACCATTACTTAAGTTTTACTTTTATCCTGTAGAACTTTAAATGTCAGAAAAATAAAACTCTTGATACATTTCTCAAATCTTGTTTCAGCAAATATAATATTAGTATTTGACCATGAGGTTAAAGGCCATTTATCATAAAATAAAATCTACTTTCATTTTTAAACTTTGCTCAATAAAGTACTTTTCCGCTCAAGTAACGTCAGCCACATATACATAAAGAAGTGGTAACCAAACGTATTAAAATAGAAATACTAAACTATAGTGGTGCAACAGAAGTCTGTAATACCCACTGAATCTAATTCATACAAATCCATTAAAAAGCGTCGACGGCTCCGTTTGTCCAACTTTACTAAGTTTTATACATTAAGAGTGTCATAATAATATACAATAAAATAGGCTTTATATTACTGAATTAAAAAATATGCTGGGTTTAAAACCAAGTTCAAAAGACTTTTGTTCGTTGAACCCAGAGACTTTCAGTTCCAAAAAAACAAAAAAAAAACAACTAAATACTGATGACGATGCACGGCGCCGCGGCGTGCCGGGTTCGGGTCGTCCGTCCATCCGCGGTTCTCCGTGCAATATTAAAATAATACAGTGTTCGTTGCCCCGAGGCTGTACTAAAAAATAAACCATATCTGAACCCAGCTACAAAACAAATTCACCAAACTTAAATTAAAATATCTGTAAACATCTTTGTCATAAGAAATATAATCTTTCAAGTCAAAAGAATAAAATACTTTAAGATTCTGTACGAAGGTCATTTTAAACGGCGCATGTCGGTTCTATAGACACTACAGATATGCAGAACAGGTCGTCTTCCTCGGGTAAATCGTAGCTGCTGCAGCATGGCCGTCTTTCCGCCCTTGTGGGTGTTACCAACAGTCTACTTCAGTACTTTTGGCCAGACTGACGTTCTTCTCCAGAACACCTGAAAAGGAAAAACTTCGGTACTACGACTATGAGATTACTAGGCTTCTTTATATTTAAACATGCATTAGAGGTTCTACTTGAAATCTTCGTCCAGAGCTATTAGATACAAAGTAACACCGACGCCCTCTACTGGGATTCCCTTATAGATACTGCAGCA
>JAFMOD010001375.1:49219-66993 GCA_019802435.1 Corydoras maculifer | reverse complement strand
TATCTGCCCAGCACCTGAAACGTTCTCCCCTGGATGGTGATGAGGAACCCCACCGTGACCCTAATAGAAGATAAAGTGGAAGATAATGGATGGATGGATGGATGAATACTGGGGCAACATGGTGGTTTAGTGGTTAGCATGTTCTCCTCTCAGCACTAGGGATTCCAGGTTCGATTCCCAATCTAGGTGGAGTTTCCATGTTCTCCCCGTGTCCACGTGGGTTTCCTCCGGGTTCTCCAGTTTCCTCCCACAGTCCAAAAACATGGATCAAGGTCAGTTGAGTTCTCCAAATTGCCCCATATAGAGTGTGTCTGTGTGAGTGAGTGTGTGTCCAGTGATTTCTGGGTGTATCTGCCCAGCGCCCGAAACGTTCTCCACTGGATGGTCATGGGGATCCCCCCCCTCCCCCCCGTGGTAATTATATACCACCCCCCCCCGACCCAAATAGAGGATAAAGCAGAAGATAATGGATGGATAAATACTGTTAATGGGGCAACATGTTGGTTTAGTGGTTAGCATGTTCTCCTCTCAGCACTAGGGATTCCAGCTTCGAATCCCAATCTGGGTGGACTTTCCATGTTCTCCCCATGTCAGCGTGGGTTTCCTCCGGGTCCCACAGTCCAAAGACATGGGTTTAAGGTGAATTGAATTCTCCAAATTGCCCCATATAGTATGTTTCTGTGTGAGTGAGTGTGTGTCCAGTGATAGATTGGCGTCCTGTCCTGGGTGTATCTGCCCAGCGCCCAAAACGTTCTCCCCTGGAAGGGCATGGGGACCCGTGCTAATTATATACCACGTCCATTCTCTACATTATTATCACAATAACACAGTAAGGTCCACAAAATAATTAGAATGGTGTTGTGCTGTTATGGTCTGCACAGTTTAGCAGTATTAAGTATGTATACTCGCTTTATTTATGGTTGAACCCTGACAAATAGGAGATCCTGGACTGTGGGGCCAACAGGGGGCACTGTTTAGATAATTTTCAAACACTGCATTGGGAGTTTTTGGTGTTGGGTTCATTTTAAAGTGCTGTCAGAATCTAATGTTGATTTTATAATGAATTAAAAACTACGAATATTTAACTGAACATTTACAGGGTTTACTGTCAAGGCTTATTAATAATGCACTTATTTTTAAACTGTAGTGCGGTTCAGTCCTGTTCTTCTGTTGCAGACGATCATAATGTCACAACTCTGTAAATAGAAGGTTTAGTTTGGGAAAAAAAATCCAAATTTGTTTTTATTCATGTGTTTTTGGCCGCAGTAGATTACACTACATACACCCACCAACCACTCCATCATTATTTCATCAGCACCACTGACCAGATAAGATGAGATGAGATAAGATAAGACGAGATGAGATGAGATAAGACAAGATAAGATGAGATAAGATGAGACGAGATGAGATAATAAAAGGTAAGTAAAGATGAGATGAGAAGATAAGACAAGATAAGATGAGATAAGATGAGACGAGATGAGATAATAAAAGGTAAGTAAAGATGAGATGAGAAGATAAGACAAGATAAGATGAGATAAGATGAGACGAGATGAGATAATAAAAGGTAAGTAAAGATGAGATGAGAAGATAAGACAAGATAAGATGAGGTGAGATGAGATAACAAAAGATGAGATATGACAATATGAGATTAGATAAGATATGATATGATATGGTAGGATGAGATAATATAAGGTAAGTTAAGACGAGATAGGATATAGTTGGAAGGAATAAGATGAGATAAGATAAGAACAGATGAGATGAGATGAGATAAGATAAGAAGATAAGAAAAGATAAGATACAGCAGGATGAGATAAGATGAGCTGAGATGAGACGAAATGAGATAAGAAAAGGTAAGATGTGACGAGACAAGACAAGGTAAGTTAAGACGAGAAGAGATTAGAACAGATGAGATAATAACAGATGAGATTAGAACAAATCCATTATCTTCCGCTTGATCCTCCATTAGGGTCGCGGTGGGGTTCCCCATGCCCATCCAGGGGAGAACGTTTCGGGTGCTGGGCAGATAGACCCAGGACAGGACACCAATCTATCACTGGACACACTCACTCACACAGACACACTCTATATGGGGCAATTTGGAGAATTCAGTTGACCTTGATCCATGTTTTTGGACTGTGAGAGGAAACCGAAGAACCTGGAGGAAACCCACGTGGACACGGGGAGAACATGGGAGCTCAACCCAGATTGGGATTCGAACCTGGAACCCCTAGTGCTGAGAGGAGAACATGCTAAACCACTAAGCCACCGTGCTGCCCTGAAAAGAAAATGATCAATAAAATGAGAATAACTCATCTGATCCCTTATTACTAATGAGATTTGGTTATACTGCTCATGTCTAACAATATCCTAATTATTAAATTACTGGTTAGAAACAGGTGTGGCACGGTGGCTTAGTGGTTAGCATGTTCTCCTCTCAGCACTAGGGATTTCCGGTTCGAATCCCCATCTGGGTGGCATTTCCATGTTCTCCCCGTGTCCACGTGGGTTTCCTCCGGGTTCTCCGGTTTCCTCCCACAGTCCAAAAACATGGATCAAGTCAATTAAATTCTCCAAATTGCCCCATATAGAGTGTGTGTGTCTATGTGTTTATGTGTGTCCAGTGATAGATTGGTGTTGTGTCCTGGGTCTATCTGCCCAGCGCCCGAAACGTTCTCCCCTGGATGGACATGGGGAACCCCCCCCCCCCCCCCCGCGCGACCCTAATAGAGGATAAAGCGGAAGATAATGGATGAATGAATGAATTATAAACAGATTCATGATGACTGACGTTCCTGAACCTTTTTTTCGTAAGGTTGGAAAGATGGGCGTCTTCAGCTGTGGTCCACCAGGACTGACCAAGAACGTGGAGAAAGCCTGTCAGCAGATGAACAAACGGGACCAGGCGCATTTCATCCATCACTTTGAGAACTTTTAAATAGAGCTGCCCGGGACAACACCAGAAAGTGACCAGCTCTGCCATAACGAAGCACCGATATGAATTCTGAATATATTTTCTCTATAAGCCGTCATTTACATATTGCTTACAAACTGCTTATGTAGCACCGCGAAAGCTTATAACCATTAGAGCATTTTCATTTGCATACTTTAATTACCTGCACTGGGACACGGGGTTTACTGCGGTTGATTTACAAGCAAATGAATCAATAAATGTTTTGCAGTCGTACAAACTAAATGATATAAATCTCATAGAAATCGCTGAATATACAGTCCATCTGTTAGTGTTCTACAGAACATACTGTACGTCCCCTTTACTCTGTTCTAATGGTCAGAACCCCATTAGTACCCCCACAGAGCAGATATTATTGGGTTGGTGCATTATTCCTATCCCAGCAGTGTCAGCTAAGCTAAATGTTAAATGTCAGCAAGATCATAAAAACAAATTTATTAATAAGATTCATTCATTCATTATCTTCTGCTTTATCCTCTATTAGGGTCGCGGTGGGGTTCCCCATACCCATCCAGGGGAGAAAATCTGGGGCGCTGGACAGATAGACCCAGGACAGGACGCCAATCTATTCCTCTATATGGGGCAATTTTAAGAATTCAATTGACTTGATCCGGGCGGCACGGTTGCTTAGTGGTTGGCACGTTCGCCTCTCAGCACTAGGGATTCCCGGTTTGAATCCCCATCTGGGTGGAGTTTCCATGTTCTCCCCGTGTCTGCATGGGTTTCCTCCGGGTTCTCCGGTTTCCTCCCACAGTCCAAAAACATGGATCAAGTTAATTGAATTCTCCAAATTGCCCCCTATAAAGTGTTTCTGTGTGAGTGAGTGTGTGCCCAGCGATGGATTGGCGCCCTGTCCTGGATCTATCTGCCCAGCGCCCGAGACGTTCTCCCCTGGATGGGCATGGGGAACCCCACCGCGACCCTAATAGAGGATAAGCGGGAGATAATGAATGAATGAATGAATTGACGTCATCCATGTTTTTGGACTGTGGGAGGAAACCGGAGAACCCGGAGGAAACCCACGCAGACACGGGGAGAACATTGAAACTCCACCCAGATGGGGATACGAACCGGGAATCCCTAGTGCTGAGAGGAGAACATGCCAAACCACTAAGCCACCGTGCCGCCCATTATTTATAAGATTAATTGTTTTGAGTTGATACAATACAATCTAATGCTGGATTTGTTTCATTAGTTTCGCTTAAAAATAACAATAAATTACACAATTACACAAGTGATGAGCAAATATATATATCCATCAATCCAATATCTTCCACTTTATCCTATATTAAGGTCGCGGGGGGGGGGGGCATCCAGGGAGAACGTTTTGGGCGCTGGGCAGATACACCCAGGACAGGGTGGCAATCTATCACTGGGCACACACTCACTCACTTACTCACTCACACACTCTATATGGGGCAATTTGGAGAACTCAATTGACTTGATCCATGTTTTTGGACTGTGGGATGAAACCGGAGAACCCAGAGGAAACCTACGCGGACACGGGGAGAACATGGACAGTTTGGAAACACCTATTTTTTGCAACACTTATTGTCTATTTTTTGAAAGATGGACTTTCATCCAGATTGTAGTCCACCTGGACTACAGAACATACTGTATTACTCTGTTCTAATGGTCAGAACCCCAATAGTACCCCCACAGAGCAGGTATTATTGGGTTGGGGCATTATTCCTATCCCAGCAGTGTCACTGAGGTGTTTAAATGAACCTCCAGCAGCACTGCTGCACTAAAACCCCCTCACCACATCAGTGTCACTGCAGAATTGACCAGAAACAATCCACCACCCAAATGATACCTGTTCTGTGATGCTGCTGACCAACAGAGAACAGAGAACCAACAGAGGACTAACAACAACAAAGAACACAGATGGACTACAGTCTGGAATTATAAAACTACAAAGTCCATCTATATGAGAAGTGGATACAATAGATAATGGAGCAAGAAGGGGGCGTGTCCAAACTTTTGACTGGTGCTGTACTGTATACATACAGTACTATATCAGCCTAGATAGATGGATGGATGGCTGGATGGATGGTGACACCACTGTTTTAATGATAACATTGTTAAATGTAAATAGAATTTATTTTAGTGTGTGGTATCAAACTAGAAGTCAACTGTAACTGAGATAATAGTGATAATAATAATAATAATAATAAAAATAATAATATGTAGTGTAGGAATTAGAAATGTGGATTGAATAGAATTTTACAATATACTTTTAGTCTCTAGTGGACGTGTAACATTATTAGAAAAAAATAACCTTTAGAAATTCAACTAATATTGATTCTTCATAATATTCATTATTAATAAAAATGATGATCAGTTTTGGTTTGAGTTTTGATAAAAAAAACTCATCAAAAATGCTTATGTTGTGGGATTTTTGTACCAATCAGAACTTTGGTTCAGAATCTAGATTTCGGTAAACTGCATTTCATTACACGCTTCTATAAAACTATATGTTAGTGATGTTACTTTACGTGGGATCAGGGTTATATGCTGTTATTTGTGTTGTAATAATAACCTTAAATAAACTTTACTGTGTTCAGTGTTTAAATTCATGCAGATTCATTAAAGACAAAGTCATTTTTGGAACCTTTTGTTTTTTGGAATCATTCTGAAAGCTGTATTCCATCCTTCCATCCATCCTTTATCTTCGAGGGGGGGGGGGGTTCCCCATGCCCATCCAGGAGAGATCGTTTCGGGCGCTGGGCAGATACACCCAGGACGCCAATCTATCACTGGGTACATACTCACTCACACCGACACATTCTATATGGGGCAATTTGGAGAACTCAATTGACCTTGATCCATGCTTTTGGACTGTGGGAGGAAACCGAAGAACCCGGAGGAAACCCACGCGGATACGGGAATAACATGGAAACCCCACCCAGATTAAGGGGCGAATGTGCTAACCACTAAGCCACCATGCCACGCAAAATTAATGCTATAAAAAACAATAACATGGCATTTAATACTTCATCCATCCATTATCTTTCGCTTTATCCTTTACTAGTGTCAGGGGGGGCGGTTCCCCATGCCCATAAAGGGGAGAACGTCTCGGGCACCGGGCAGATACACCCAGGACAGGATGCCAATCTATCACTGGACACACACTCACTTACACAGACACACTCTATATGGGGCAATTTGGAGAATTCAATTGACTTGAACTATGTTTTTGGACTGTGGAAAGAAGCCGGAGAACCTGGAGGAAACCCACACAGACACGGAGAGAGCATAATATCTCCACCCACCGTGCTGCCTCCCTGGCAAACTATTCATTCATTCATTATCTTCAGCTTTATCCTCTATTAGGGTCGCGGTGGGGTTCCCCATGCCCATCCAGGGGAGAACGTCTCGGGCGCTGGGCAGATACACCCAGGACAGGGCACCAATCTATCACTGGGCACACACTCACTCACACAGACACACTCTAAACGGGGCAATTTTTGAGAATTCAATTAACTTGATCCATGTTTTTGGACTGTGGGAGGAAACTGGAGAACCCGGAGGAAACCCACGCAGACACGGGGAGAACATGGAAACTCCACCCAGATGGGGATTCGAACGGGGAATCCCTAGCGCTGAGAGGCGAACAATCTAACCACTAAGCCACCGTGCCCCTGGCAAACCAATGATGCTGAAATTTGATTGGTTAAATGTAACAATAAGAACATCATCGTCTGGAAGTGGCAGAACCAATGGAAACACTATGTATAGAACACAGAGGAAGCCCATGAGGACACGGGGAGAACATGGGAACTCCACCCAGATTGGGACTGAAACCGAGAATCCCTAGCACTGAGAGGAGAACATGCCAACCACATTTAATCCTTATTGGCATTATCAGTTTTGTGTCTATTCATCAGATTTTTCGGAACGCTGAATTTATGGATACAATATTAATCTACTGACTAAAACAGAAAAAAACAAGCCCCCCCCACCCCCCACCCCCCGGCAAATTTTAAATTAGCCGAAGACGAGACAAATGCTTAAAGCAGAGTTAATCCTCTTAGAGTGTGTAAGCATCAGGCTTACGTTCTGCTGCTGTCCAGATTGTCCTACTTACTGAGATGTCGTGGGTTCATACCTAGTGCCACTCGGCCGTGTTGTGCTTTCAGCTTGATGAGATGTATTTCTCCTTCTTTAGGAGAGTCGGGAATGAACCTGTTGAAGAGGCCTTCGTCAGAAGACTCGGTAGCAAGATGTTCGCAAGTGGCACGAGACCGTGGACGGTCCAGAGGTCCAAGAAAGCGAAGCCTGGAGCGAAGAAGACCGTGAGCCGAAAGAAGGAAAAGCAGGCGGCCATGCTGCTGAAGCAACACAGAGAGCTGCTGCTGAACAACCTGGATGTTAATAAGGTGCTTCCACACCTGCTGGATGAGAAGGTCTTCTCTTTGGGGGAATGTAATGACATACTGAGTGAGGCGTCCAGCAGGAGGAGGGCGGAGGTGCTGCTGGATCACATGCTGGACAAGGATCCCGGCGCCTTCTACTCTTTCTGCTCTGTGCTGGAAGAAGTGTGTCCTCACCTGCTGACGTGCTTTCTGCTGGAATGTGAAGGTATTCTGATTCACTCTAATACAAAATAATATTAATAATTGGGTGGCACGGTGGTTTAGAGGTTAGCATGTTCTCCTCTCAGCGCTAGGGATTCCCGGTTCGAATCCCCATCTTGGTGGAGTTTCCATGTTCTCCCCGTGTCCGTGTGGGTTTCCTCCGGGTTCACCAGTTTCCTCCCACAGTCCAAAAACATGGATCAAGTTAATTGAGTTCTCAAAAATTGCCCCATATAGAGTGTGTTTGTGTGAGTGAGTGTGTCCAGCAATAGATTGGTGCCCTGTCCTGGGTCTATCTGCCCAGCGCCCGAGACGTTCTCCCCTGGATGGGCATAGGGAACCCAACCGTGACCCTAATAGAGGATAAAGTAGAAGATAATGAATGAATGAATGAATGAATGAATAATTGGGTGTCAGTGGCTTAGTGGTTAGCATGTTCTCCTCTTAGCACTAGGGATTCCCGGTTCGAATCCCAATCTGGGTGGAGTTTCCATGTTCTCTCCATGTCCGCGTCTACTCTGGGTTCTCCGGTTTCCTCCCACAGTCGAAAAACATGGATCAAGGTCGATTGGGTTCTCCAAATTGCCCCATATAGAGTGTGTCTGTGTGAGTGTGTGTCCAGTGATGGATTGAGTGGCACGGTGGTTTTGTTGTTAGCATGTTCCCCTCTCAGTGCTGGGGATTCAGGTACCTTACCATCCATCCATTATCTTCCACTTTATCCTCTATCAGGGTCGCGGAGGGGGGGGGGGTGTTCCCCATGCCCATCCAGGGGAAAACATCTCTCTATGAGGCAAGTTAGAGCATTCAATTGCCCCTGATCCATGTTTTTGGATTGTGGGAGGAAACTGGAGAAACCGGAGGAAACCCACACAGACACAGAGAGAACATGGAAACTCCACCCAGATTGGGATTCGAACCGGGAATCCCTAGTGCTGAGAGGAGAACATGCTAACCACCGTGCCGCCCTATTTACCTTACCATCTATGATTACACAGTCCAAAAAACATGGCTCAAGGTCAATTGAGTTCTCCAAATTGCCCCATATAGAGTGTGTCTGTGTGAATGAGTGTGTGTCCAGTGATAGATTGGTGTCCTGTCCTGGGTGTATCTGCCCAGCGCCCGAAACGTTCTCTCCTGGATGGGAATGGGGAACCCCCCCCCCCCGACCCTAGTAGAGGATAAAGTGGAGGATGATGGATGGATTAACTGTATGATGAGATGGAATGAGCCATTTTGACCGTTTGGATTAATGTCTGTCGCTCTGTATCTGTTACAGATGGTGCAACAAAAAGAAAGAAGAAAAATCACAGACACAGTCTGCCTCCTTCTGGTCAGGAGGATGGCGTTTTCAGGAACGAGGAAGCGGTTTGTACCCCTCCTGCGTACACCGATCCCGTGTTTGATAGCCGGTAAGATCCAGCATTACGTTCCGTTCCCTTCTGTTGGGCCTGATTTACATAATTGATCGCAGATGAGAGGGTCCACTGATAACGAAGGCTATACAGAACTGCTGAGTGTGCTTAAAACTACTCTTACTACATTCTGAGGGTCTGAGCGTCGGTCCTCATAAGGTTTCTTCCAACAACTACAGGGAGTTTTGCTTGTTCGCTTATCACGGGTCCGGACTTAGAACACGAGAAAGCTGCTTTAAGACAACGTACTATTGTAAAAAGTGCTATATATATATATATACAGAGATACCTCGGTTCTCGAACATAATTCATTCCGGGAGGTAGATCGAGAACCAAATTGTTCGAGAACCGAAACAAAAAAACCCATAGGAAATAATGGAAACTGGATTAATTCGTTCCAAGCCCCAGAAAATGCCTCTTTTTCTTTAATGAAAATAAGGAGCAGCTTCTCCATTTCCTCCATTATCTGAGGCCTTTGCTTAGTTAACAGTGTAACACCTTTGGCAACACTGGCAGCCTTTATAACAGCTTTATTCTTAAGGAAGGTAGAGATGGTTGATTTTGGCATGCCATACTCTGCAGACAGATCCGACACACGTGTGCCCTGTTCATATTTGCCAATGATTTCTTTCTTGAGTTCAATCGTTCCCCCCCCCCCCCCCCCCCCCCCCCCCCCCCCCCCCCCCCCCCCCCCCCCCCCCCCCCCCCCCCCCCCCCCCCCCCCCCCCCCCCCCCCCCCCCCCCCCCGGCCGAATGAACGCCATTCGGCTCAACTCGGCTAATCTCGGACGTTCGGCTGTTCGAGTTCCAAATATTTGTTCGGATTCCAAGACAAAATTTTCTCGAATTTCCTGTTCGAATACCGATTTGGTCAAAAGTCAAGGCGTTCGAGAACCGAGGTATCACTGTATATATAAATATATATATATATATATACACACACACACACACACACATATATACAGTATATATATATATATATATATACAGTGTTTAGCATGTTCTCCTCTCAGCACTAGGGATTCAAGGTTCAAATCCCAATCTGGGTGGAGTTCTCCCCATGTCCACGTGGGTTTCCTCCGGGTTCTCCGGTTTCCTTCCACAGTTCAAAAACATGGATCAAGGGCAATTGAATTTTCCAAATTGCCCCATATAGAGTGTGTTTGTGTGAGTGAGTGTGTGTCCAGTGATAGATTGGTGTCCTGTCCTGGGTGTATCTGCCCAGCGCCTGAAACGTTCTCCCCTGGATGGGCATGGGGATGTTGGCGTATGTTGAGGGGGTGGGGGGGGGGGTGAAGGTGCTATGTTAATCCCTTCAGATCCCATACGTCTGAGCAATATGAAAGCCAACAGATGTCATGTTTAATGTATCTTACTTCACCTTCGTCCACTCCTAATGTTCCGACGTCTTGTACTTGCTGCTGGGTTCTAACAGGATGCTTGTTTACATATCGCAGCCCTGACATTTTACATCTCTTACACATGTACACCTTCATTTCCACTTCACTCTTCAAAAACCTCTCGTCTACTTTCATTCCGTTCCAATTTCCTGTTTATTAACCACACGGCAGAGACGGTTTCTTTATTCTCAGGTGTTGTATCGAACATCAGGACTTTCGACTCTGATGGTCTCTTGATTGATTCATTCATCCATTTATCCTCTATTAGGGTCACGGGGGGGTTTCCCCATGCCCATCCAGGGGAGAACATTTCGGGTACTGGGCAGATACACCCAGGACAGGACACCAATCTATCACTGGACACACACTCACTCACACAGACATTCTCTATATGGGGCAATTTGGAGAATTCAATTGACTTGACCCATGTTTTTTGGACTGTGGGAGGAAACGGGAGAACCCGGAGAAAACCCATGTGGACACAGGGAGAACATGGAAACTCCACCCAGATTGAGATTCGAACCTGGAATCTCTAGTGCTGAGAGGAGAACATGCCAACTACTAAACCACCATGCCACTTTATTGCATTCAGCAAAATATTCCAACTCCATTCATCCATTATCTTTCACTTTTAACCTCTACTAGGGTCGCGGGGGGTTCCCCATGCCCATCCAGGGGAGAACGTCTCGGGCGCTGGGCAGATACACCCAGGACAGGGCACCAATCTATCACTGGACACACACTCACTCACACAGACACACTCTATATGGGGCAATTTGGAAAATTCAATTAACTTGATCCATGTTTTTGGACTGTGGGAAGAAACCGGAGAACCCGGAGGAAACCCACACAGACATGGGGAGAACATGGAAACTCCACCCAGATCTCCCTAGAGCTGAGAGGAGGACATGATAACCACTAAGCCACCGTGCCGACCTTCGTCTTCTTTCATTCCGTTCCAATTTCCTGTTCATTAACCACATGGCGGAGACGTTTTCATTATTCTCAGGTGTTGTATCGAACATCTGGACGTTCTGGTATAAAGAGACTCTGATTGTCTCCTGATTCATTTCCAATAAAATGACACAGGCCTGACGGCCAGGTAATTACGGCTTCTGAAGATGGCCCAGCGGCTTTGTGGGATAGCAGATGGGCTTCGTTTAACTGATAACATCTCAGAATAAATTGAATTCTACTTTAGGTGGCATGCTCCATGTTGTGACTTTTCTATCAGGTCATCGGAAAATTTGCCCTGAGCTCTGGACCGTTGCTCGCAGCACTATTAAAGGTTGCCTACCTCACCGACTTTCCTTCTTTTGCTTTAAAATGCACATTTACATTTACAGGGCAGCACGGTGGCTGAGTGGTTAGCATGTTCTCCTCTCAGCACTAGTTCGAATCCCCATCTGGGTGGAGTTTCCATGTTCTTCCCGTGTCTGTGTGGGTTTCCTCCGGGTTCTCCGGTTTCCTCCCACAGTCCAAAAACATGGATCAAGTCAATTGAATTCTCAAAATTGCCCCATATAGAGTGTGTCTGTGTGAGTGAGTGTGTGTCCAGCGATGGATTGGTGCCCTCTCCTGCGTCTATTTGCCCAGCGCCTGAAACGTTCTCCCCTGGATGAGCATGGGGAACCCCCCCGTGACCCTAATAGAGGATAAAGCAGGAGATGAAAGAATTTACATTTACATTTAGTCATTTAGCAGACACTTTTATTCAAAGCGACTTACAAATGAGAACGTTACAAGTCAGAAGTTATGCAGAAAACCAACTACACTATAAATTCAAATTCATCAAACCTGCTTGGTACCCCCCCCCCTTTTTTTTCTACAACAGGTGTTTGTTAAAGAGATGTGTCTTCAGTAGTTTCTGTAAACTGTTTATTGATTCTGCCTTATGGACAGAGTTGGGAAGATGATTCCACCATGTTGCAGTGGTGAACGCCACGGAGTGAGAGTTAGCTCCTCGGTGAGGTGGAACCACCAGGCGATCATCACCAGAGCGAAGTGAACAAGCCGGAGTGTATTTTGAAAAGATAGAGTGATGGTAGGAGGGGGAAGTTCCAGAAATGGTTCTGTAGGTCAGAGTCAGTGACTTGTACTGAATGCAGCAGCTACAGGGAGCCAATGGAGGGACATGAGTGATGGAGGGACATGAGTTCTCTTGGGGGTTAAACACGAGTTGGGCTGCAGAGTTTTGAATTAACTGTAGAGGTCTGATTGTGGAAGCTGGGATACCGGCAAGTAGCGCATTACAATAATCAAACCGGGATAGGATGAGGGCTTGAACTAGCAGTTGGGTAGCATGTTCAGTCAAGAAGGGTCCTGATGTTGTAAAGAAGCAATCTGCAGGAACGGCCAGTTTTGAAACGTGTGAGTCTCATATTCCCAATTAAACCCTCCATCCATCATGATCTGACCTTCTAAATCGATGGCTCCACTATTTCTCCAACTGATTCGGTCCATAACCTTGGTTTCATAATTGACTCCCATCATAAACTCTCTGATCCGGTCACTAAAGGCCTGTTCCATGCTTCTCAGCTGTTAGTCCAAGCCCTCATTCCTATCCCGGTTTGATTATTGTAATGCGTTGAGTGCCTGTCTCCCAGATCAGGCGTCTACAGCTGATTAAAAACTCAGCAACCCGACTTGTGTTCAACCAATTCACAAATTGTTTAGACTTTTACCCACTGAGCACTGGGATAGGCTTCAGTATCCCTTCAAATCCAATCAGGATAAGTGGCACAATGGGATAGTGGTTCCTGACTTTATCCGTCCATCCATTATCTTTCGTTTTATCCTCTTCTAGGGTCGCGGGGGGGTTCCCCATGCCCAGAAAGTTTCAGGCGCTGGGCATATACACCAAGGACAGGGCGCAAATCTATCACTCACACACATCCACACACTCAAACACACTCTATATGGGGCAACTTGGAGAGTTCAATTGACTTGATCCATGTTTTTGGACTGTGGGAGGAAAGCGGAGAACCCGGAGGAAACCCACATGGACACAGGGAGAACATGAAAACTCCACCCAGATTGGGATTCAAACCGGGAATCCCTAGCGCTGAGAGGAGAACATGCCAAACACTAAACCACCGTGCCGCCATCCTGACTTCATAGCATTCAGCGAAATCTTCCAACTCCATCCATCCATCTATTATCTTCCGCTTTATCCTCTTTTAGGGTCGCGGGGGGGAAAGAGGTGTCCCCATGCCCATCCAGTGGAGAACGTTTCGGGCACTGGGCAGATACACTCAGGACAGGACGCCAATCTATCACTGGACACACACTCTCTATGGAGCAACTTGGAGAGCTCAATCGACCTTGATCCATGTTTTTGGACTGTGATAGGAAACCGGAGAACCCGGAGAACACCCACATGGACACGGGGAGAACATGGAAACTCCACCCAGATTGGGATTGGAACCGGGAATCCCTAGCGCTTAGAGGAGAACATGCCAACCACTAAGCCCCCACATTTAATTAGTGTTTTGGTGGGAAGTAGGTCGAATAGTAAATGCAGAGAAGGCATAAAGATGGATGAATGATGGATAAAGGCTGTTAGAGTGTTAGATGAGTACAAATAGGTGCTCTGCCTTTCCGCCTGTAAAGCTCAGCCGTCTCCTTTGTCCCGACAACACGAGAGGACAACAGTCTCAGTGTCCTCAAGCTAAACTGCTCTGACACACGGACACGTCACCATCCTGACCGTCTAACCGCATCAGACACATCCGTCCTGACAGGTCTATCTGACAATGATTTTTGGTCATCTTAAGGCTACATATACATTGACACACACACACACACACACACACACACACACACACACACAAACACACACACACACACACACACAACACAAGCTCTAGAGAGTCTGCAATAAGCAAATATACAGGAAAGCACAAGCAGCAGAAAATCATGCTTATGGATACAGAGAGGGGGATTCAGTGGTGTTCCAGCATGTGAGTACCAGCATTTTCTGCTTTGTCAGTCAGATAATCATGTCGTAGAAACGGCAGAGCTGCAACGGTCATCTCGGAACGTATGAACAGAACAATATTCCCATTTTTGATTTTAAGAATGCAGCATGTGACACATTTTGCATATTATGTCATAAAGCCTTTAGAACAGCAATATCAGATCTCAGAGAGGCACGGTGGCTTAGTGGTTAGCACATCCTCTTCTCAGCACTAGGGATTCCCGGTTCGAATCCTTATCTGGGTGGAGTTTCCATGTTCTCCCTGTGTCCACCTGGGTTTCCTCCGGGTTCTCAGGTTTCCTCCCACAGTCCAAAAACATGGATCAAGTCGATTTCATTCATTCATTCATTCACGACCCTAATAGAGGATAAAGCGGAAGATGATGGATGGATAAGAAGACTGGTTACAGCTTGCATTTATTTTTTTAAAGGTTAGAGATGCAGATGTAGCAACACTTGTTACATTGAAGCAGTTACTTAAAACAAGACATAAATTGCTAAAATTGGCTGTATATTTCAAACGATGTTCTATAAATTGGCGTGGCCAGGACGCATTTGTAGAGCTACATCCCAGGACGGCATTTTTAATGATTTGCTGAAGGCGCTGTGAGTGCTGCGGATTGTATCAGAGTGCATACTGAATCAGAATTGAATTCTGTAGTGCAGGGGTGTTGTTAGTCCTGGGTTTTTGGGGATATAGCCCCGGTTGTTTTGTCAGTTGCCCCGGATCAAATGAGGGCAGCTTTCTCTGCAGCCTCTCCTCCAGCAGCGGGACCGAACGATGGAGTCACCGTCAGCTGTTTGTGTTTCTAAACTCTAAACTTGTTAAAACTGTCTCATCTGCGACTCGTAAAACAGATTCCTGCTTTTCTGCTGAAGCTCAGGTTCATTTATTCAAAAGTTTTCAGCCAAAAGCATCATTTATTAGAACTGAATGTCTCTCCACTGCTGACAGATATATTTCATTTATTTAATTTATAACTAATAGAACTAATAAATGATCAAACAACATGAATGTAACAACAGTTTTAAAAATGGATAAACACCCTCATAAAAGGGCAATTTTTAAAGAGGACAGAGGGGGCAATAAGGGATCTGGGCTAAAGCCCCTGATGTTTCTAAACCCTAAAAACGCCCCTGCATGAGGGTATTTATCCATTATTTAACTGTTGTTACATTCATGTTGTTTGATCGTTTATTAGTTCTATTAGATAAAATTAAATAACATGAAATATTTCTGTAGGCGGCACAGTGGCTTAGTGTTTGGCATGTTCTCCTCTCAGTGCTAGGGATTCCCGGTTCAAATCCCAATCTGGGTGGAGTTTCCATGTTTTATACCGTGTCCACGTGGGGTTCCTCTCACAGTCCAAAAACATGGATCAAGGTCAATTAAATTCTCCAAATTGCCCCATATAGAGTGTGTCTGTTTGAGTGAGTGAGTGTGTGCCCAGTGATAAATTGGCGCCCTGTCCTGGGTCTATCTGCCCAGCGCCCGAAACGTTCTCCCCTGGATGGGCATGGGGAACCCCCACAACCATAGTAAAGGATAAAGTGGAAGATAATAAATGAATGGATATTTAATTAATATTCATTCATTCATTCATTATCTCCCGCTTATCCTCTATTAGGGTCGCGGTGGGGTTCCCCATGCCCATCCAGGGGAGAACATCTCGGGCGCTGGGCAGATGGCGCCCAGGACAGGGCGCCAATCTATCGCTGGGCACACACTCACTCACACAAACACACTCTAAATGGGGCAATTTTGAGAATTCAATTAACTTGATCTATGTTTTTGGACTGTGGGAGGAAACCGGAGAACCCGGAGGAAACCCACGCAGACACAGGGAGAACATGGAAACCCCACCCAGATGGGGATTCGAACCGGGAATCCCTAGCGCTGAGAGGAGAACGTGTTAACCACTAAGCCACCGTGCCGCCCTATGTAATTATAGTAAAAGATATTATAACTTTACCGTGTGTTAATCTGGAGCATTGTGTTTATTACTTCATGATGATGTAATCATAGCGCATTACGTTTATAGCATCAAGTAGGCAGCTTCGTCCAGAGCAACGTCCAGAGGTCATTGCATCAGGCAGTGTAAGTGACTCAGGATTGGGAAGCTTGCTTAAGGGTCTGAAAAGATATAAATTGGCAGGACCGGGGCTTGAACTTTTAAGATTGTGGTCTGGAGCCCAGGCTCAGGAGGAGGATTGGCACCAAAGCACCATCCTGAGGGATGCAGAACAATGTGTGCGAGTACGTTAAACATAATGAGGAGAGTTGAAAATAGCTTTCTTTCAAATACATGTCACAGTAACATGATGCAGCACAGCAGTTCAGTGCAATATGACTATTCTGTCATCAACTGCATTTAAAGGGGTTAAAAACATCCATCCATATATTTATTATCCTTTACTAGGGTCGGGGAGGGGTTCCCTATGCCCATCCAGGGGAGAATGTTTCGGGCGCTGGGCAGATACACCCAGGACAGGACACCAATCTATCACTGGACACACACTCACACACAAACACACTCTATATGGGGCAATTTGGAAAATTCAATTGACCTTGATCCATGTTTTTGGACTGTGAGAGGAAACCGGAGAACCCGGAGGAAACCCACACTGACACAGGGAGAACATGGAAAGTCCACCCAGATTGGGATTCCAACCGGGAATCCCTAGAGCTGAGAGGAGATACATCCAGGACAGGACGCCTGGACACACACTCACTCACACAGACACACACAAACACACTCTATATGGGGCAATTTAGAGCAGCCAAATTACCTTGAATCCATGTTTTTGCACTGTGGGAGGAAACCGGAGAACCCGTAGGAAACCCACACTGACACGGGGAGAACATGGAAACTCCACCCAGATTGGGATTCGAACCTGGAATCTCTGTCACTGGATTTGAAGTGATACTGAAGCCTGTCCCAGTGCTCACAAGGCATTTCGTTCCCGCGTAGCTGATTCCCGAGAAAGAACGAGCCACTCTAACAGTGTGTGAGTTGTGTGGTACTCTGTATAAAAGCATTAATAAACTAAACTGTAAGGAAGAAAATATATTGCAAAAAAAATAATGAATTAAAATAAATTAAGCTGCTGGGGCAAAACAATGTTGAAAAAATAAATATATTGTTTAATATATATATATATATTTATATTTCATAAAGTATTAGTTCTGTCTAATTACAGAGCCTTTGACATGAAGTTCAAACCTGATTGAATAAAAAGAACTCAGTTCAAAGCTTGATGTGTCAGGATACATCAGAAGAGAGAGAGAGAGAGAGAGAGAGTCAGAAGAGAGAGAGAGAGAGAGAGAGAGAAAGAGAGAGACAGAGTGAGAGTCAGAGGAGAGAGAGAGAGAGACAGAGAGAGAGTCAGAGGAGAGAGAGAGAGAGAAAGAGAGAGACAAAGTGAGAGTCA
>JAFMOD010001375.1:10792-25544 GCA_019802435.1 Corydoras maculifer | reverse complement strand
CCTGGGTGTATCTGCCCAGCGCCCGAAACGTTCTCCCCTGGATGGGCATGGGGAACCCCCCCCCCCCAGCGACCCTAATAGAGGATAAAGCGGAAGATAATGGATGGATGGACCTCAAAAATAGATAAAAACTCTCTAAGATCTTTTTAGAAGCTTTCACAGAAGGGGGACCAACTTAAATTTTAGAATATGATATTATAAAATATAATATATGTTGGGCGGCACGGTGGATTCCCGGTTCGAATCCCCATCTGGGTGGAGTTTCCATGTTCTCCCCGTGTCTGCGTGGGTTTTCTCCGGGTTCTCCGGTTTCCTTCCACAGTTCAAAAACATGGATCAAGTCAATTGAATTCTTAAAATTGCCCCATATAGAGTGTGTCTGTGTGAGTGAGTGTGTGTCCAGTGACGGATTGGCGTCCTGTCCTGGGTGTATCTGCCCAGCACTCGAGACGTTCTCCCCTGGATGGGCATGGGGAACCCCCCCCGCGACCCTAATAGAGGATAAAGCGGGAGATAATGAATGAATGAATAATATATGTTATATAATTTCAATGTTATAGTGCCATCCACAACTTTATATGGGGCAATTTGGAGAACTCAGTTGACCTTGATCCATGTTTTTGGACTGTGGGAGGAAACCAGAGAACGCGGAGGAAACCCATGTGGACACGGAGAGAACATGGAAGCTCCACCAGATGGGGATTGGAACCTCGAATCCCTAGCACTGAGAGGAGAACATGCTAAACACTAAACCACTGTGCAGCCTTTTCTATTATTATTTATGACATTAAAAAATCAAACCCTCATCAGCAGGATGCTAATTAAAACGTTTTCCACTTTAATTTAAGTGGAAATGAATGTCGGGTTCGTATCCCCATCTGGGTGGAGTTTCCATGTTCTCCCCGTGTCTGCGTGGGTTTCCTCTGGGTTCTCTGGTTTTTCCCACAGTCCCAAAACATTAATCAAGTTAATTGAATTCTCAAAATTGCCCCATATAGAGTGTGAGTGAGTGTGTGCCCAGCGACGGATTGGCGTCCTGTCCTGGGTGTATCTGCCCAGCGCCCGAGACGTTCTCCCCTGGATGGGTATGGGAACCCCCCCCCCCGACCCCAGTAGAGGATAAAGCGGAAGATAATGAATGAATGAATGACTAAAAAGGCAAGTGCACTTTCCAAATATCGACCAGGGTATATTTATACCCCACCCTCCCCACAGCGTGAAGCTGGTGTTTAATAGATATGGTGTATGTGAGGGCTTCAGGCTGGCGCTGCTGGAACCCTCACGTTACTCTCTGGATGCTTACAGTTAAACCTAATCCCATGATGCCACTGTTGTCCATTTTTGTTTGATTTGTCCTGGATTAGTGCAGTTAGTGTAATGCTTTTTTAAAAGCCTCAGTGTTGCCGGGTGACCGCAGGAAAGTGCAGAGTCAGAGAGGAAGGCCGAGATGTAATAACACAGCAGATGTTCCTCATCCCCACAGGCCAAAAAACTATTCCTGGGATTTGCTTTGACATGCCATAATAAACATTAGTGGCAGTTGTCCACCTCAAGGGCTGCACGGCTGCTTTTTAGAATCTGTTTGCGCATGTGATAGAGTTTCTGACCAGCTGAAGCAACACACACAAACGAATTAGAAGTCTTTAAAGACATATTCGGGACGGCATGGTGGCTTAGTGGTTAGTATGTTCTCCTCTGGGTGGTTTCCATATTCTCCCCGTGTCCGTGTGGGTTTCCTCTGGGTTCTTCGGTTTCCTCCCACAGTCCAAAAACATGGATGAAGATCAATTGAATTCTCCAAATTGCCCCATATAGAGTGTGTCTGTGTGAGTGAGTGTGTGACCAGCGATAGATTGGCGTCCTGTCCTGGGTCTATCTGCCCAGCGCCCGAGACGTTCTCCCCTGGATGGGCATGGGGAACCCCCCCAACCCTAGTAGAGGATAAAGCAGAAGATAATAGATGGATGGATTTTGTCCAAATGTCCAAATCACCAAATGTGTGTGTCTGTATGAGTGAGTGTGTGCCCAGTGATAGATTGGCACCCTGTCCTGGGTGTATCTGCCCAGTGCCTGAAACGGGCATGGGGAACCCCCGTGACCCTAGTAGAGGATAAAGCGAAAGATAATTGATGTATGTGACCATGTATGTGCTGGGAATCCAGGTTCGAATCCCAATCTGGGTGGAGTTTCCATGTTCTCCCCGTGTCCGCGTGGGTTTCCTCCGGGTTCTCCAGTTTTCTCCCACAGTTCAAAAACATGGATCAAGGTCAATTGAATTCTCCAAATTGCCCCATATAGAGTGTGTCTGTGTGAGTGAGTGTGTGTCCAGTGATAGATTGGCATCCTGTCCTGGGTGTATCTGCCCAGCGCCCGAAACGTTCTCCCCTGGATGGGCATGGGGAGAAACTCCCCCCCCCCCCCACGCCCCTAGTAGAGGATAAAGCGGGGGATAATGGATGGATAAAGACATATTCATTCTTTGCAACTTTCTGGCTGATTTAATTAACCTTTCATTTTTAATTGGAAGCGGTTTTGCTGAGCTCAGCAGATTCAGGTGGAGCCTTAATAGCCTTGCGGTCAGTGAGGGGTGTAACATACATGACTGCAATGCTGCTGCTACTGTTCTGAATGAACAGACCCCGCTTTCAGTACAACTGTAATAGTGAACATGCACCAGCATCATCGAGTGAAACACACTGATTTACTCTTTAAACTGTAACCTTAAGATATCCATCCTTCCACTTTATCCTCTACTAGGGTCGCGCAGGGGGGGGGGGGATGTCCAGAATGTCCCTATGTCCAGAATGTTTCGGACGCTGGGCAGATACACCCAGGACAGGATGCCAATCTATCACTGGACACACACTCACTCACACAGACACACTCTATATGGGGCAATTTGGAGAATTCAATTGACTTGATCCATGTTTTTGGACTGTGGGAGGAAACTGGAGAACCCGGAGGAAACCCACGCGGACACGGGGAGAACATGGAAACTCCACCCAGATTTGAACCTGTAATCCTCAGTGCTGAGAGGAGAACATGCCAACCACTAAGCCACTGAGTGTGTCTGTGTGAGTGAGTGAGTGTGTGTCCAGTGATAGATTGGCGCCCTGTCCTGGGTGTATCTGCCCAGCGCCTGAAATGTTCTCCCTTTGATAGACACTGGGAATCCCCCCCTCCCCCATGGTACTAATTCATGTTCTCCCCGTGTCCGTGTTGGTTTCCTCCGGGTTCTCCGGTTTCCTCCCACAGTCCAAAAACATGGATCAAGGTCAATTGTATTTTCCAAATTGCCCCATATAGAGTGTGTCTATGTGAGTGAGTGTATTCAGTGATAGAGTGGCGTCCTGTCCTGGGTGTATCTGCCCAGCGCCCGAAACGTTCTCCCCTGGATGGGCATGGAGACCCCCCCCACGACCCTAGTGGAGGCTAAAACGGAAGATAATGGATAGATGAATGAATGAATGATAATTACAATATAATTAATCTATTGTTCGTTGCCGGTTTCAGCACAGCTGCGGGTCACTGTGCTATTTTATTTAGCCTAACCTTCATGGTCCTGTCAATAGCTTTCTCTTCTTATTTCTATTGTCTCCTCATCCTTTGTGCCTTCCACTACCGACTATTTTTGGAGTTCTTAGAAATCTATTCTCTGTACCCCCCCCCATCACCCCACCAAGCCACTGAGGACTCTTTAATCTGCCTTTTAAAATGGATATTTAGAAAAAGCCACCCATGTTCTTCTTAAGCTCGGGTTTATTGAATCGTATGCCCTTTCATCAGCACCAAAGGACACAACATTCACTGCGTCTGTTTAAAGGAAACACACACACACATACACATACACTGCATTGACAAAAGTGTTGCAACAAACCTCTTAGTTATTGAATTCTAGTATTTATTTAGTCTCATTGCAACTCATTGCTCCATTTTTCTTATGACTGACCTTGGGGTTTTTCTCATTGTTATTAATAATGAGGGGTGTGGGAGCTCAGTGGTCAGGGTGGTGGGCTATCAATCTGAAGGTTGTGGGGTCAACTCTCATGTGGTTCCTTGAGCAAGCCCCTTAACCCTCATTATAAAATGCATAGTTCTGGTTCTGGGTGGCACGGTGGCTTATTGGTTAGCATGTTCTCCTCTCATCACTAGGGATTCAGGTTCAAATCCCAATCTGGGTGGCGTTTCCATGTTCTCCCCGTGCCCATGTCACAGTCCAAAAACATGGATGAAGGTCAATTAAATTCTCCAAATTGCCCCATATAGAGTGTGTCTGTGTGAGTGAGTGTGTGCCCAGCGATGGATTGACGCCCTGTCCTGGGTCTATCTGCCCAGCGCCCGAAACGTTCTCCCCTTGATGGGCATGGGGAACCCCCCCATGACCCTAGTGGAGGCTAACGCGGAAGATAATGGATGGATAGTTCGGGTCCTTAAATCTGATTGGCTGAGCCGTTTGTTCAGCCGTGTCATTACCGACTGCTTTACATTAGTATAAATATGTGATATACTATACATTATTTTCCCCAATTTTTTTTTTAATTAAATCGCATTCTGTACTTTGGTCACTAGACGGCAGTATTGTTAGAGAAACCGGAAACCTGGTATTAAGCAGTCAGCGTTTACTTGAAAAAAACAGACTAGATAACTTTGCGGAAGACGAAGTAATACTTTTTTTTTTTCAATAAACGCATTTATCAATCCATACATTATCTTTTGCTTTATCCTCTACTAGGGTCATAAGGGGGGGGGGTTCCCCATGCCCATCCAGGGGAGAACGTTTCGGGCACTGGACAGATACACCCAGGACAGGACACCAATCTATCGCTGGGCACACACTCACTCACACAGACACACTCTATATGGGGCAATTTGGAGAATTCAATTGACCTTGATCCATGTTTTTGGACTGTGGGAGGAAACCGGACAAGGAACTCATGCAGACACGGTGAGAACATGGAAACTCCACCCAGATTGGGATTCGAACCTAAATCCCTAGCGTTGTACTGTAACAAATGCATTTATGATTCAAACCTTAGTTTTTTAATATAGTGTGTTTGTAATCCTTAAATAAAAGCAATAAGGTACTCGAGGTTGTGTATTATTGTAAATAAATCACGGGAAAGAGTTAACTATACTCAGCTACATGTCAAGCCTGAGAACTCCGCTTACTCGTGATTTATTCACAATACTGCACAACGTATGGTTCGTTATTGCCTTATTGCCCCATAGATGCTGTGCTGTTAACTCTGTCTTCTGACGCCAACCAAGTTCACAGTACCTTCCGAATGTAATGTATTTATTTGAGGACCTCCACGCAAGATGCTTTGAAGTCCAAAAGGATCACATGTGAGACAAATTATTGATGAGCGGAACTTCTTAAGCAGGTTCAAATGACTGGATGGTTATTAATGAACCAGAAAACTGCTTCAAAGCCTTTCTGATGTCATGCCTTTTGCTCCGGCTCGCTCTGAGTATTATGCACCAGAGGTTTGTTTGATATTCTTAAGGCGTTTGAGGCACAATATGTAAACTGACCTCCCACGAGAGGCTGTTATATAAGGTTGCATAGCCAGTGGTGCTCACTTTATTTTTTCATAAGGGGCGGCACGTTGGATTAGTGGTTAGCACATTTGCCTCTCAGCACTAGGGATTCCCGGTTCGAATCCCCATCTGGGTGGAGTTTCCATGTCCTCCCCGTGTCCGCGTGGGTTTCCTCCGGGTTCTCCGGTTTCCTCCCACAGTCCAAAAACATGGATCAAGTCAATTGAGTTCTCCAAATTGCCCCATATAGAGTGTGTCTGTGTGAGTGAGTATGTGTCCAGCGATGGATTGGCGCCCTGTCCTGGGTGTATCTGCCCAGCGCCTGAAACGTTCTCCCCTGGATGGGCATGGGGAACCCCACCGCGACCCTAATAGAGGATAAAGCGGGAGATAATGAATGAATGAATGAATGTTTTCATAAGTCGGGGTAACAGCGTAAAAGCATTCACTCTGCTCGAACTCTATTGAAACCTTATTATATTCCATCCATTATCTGCCACTATATCCTCAATTAGGGTCGCGGGGAGGGGGGGGGGGTTCCATGCCCATCCAGGGGAGAACGTTTCCGGCGCTGGGCAGATACACCCAGGACAGGACACCAATCTATCACTGGACACATTCACTCACACAGACACACTCTATATGGGGCAATTTGGAGAACTCAATTGACCTTGATCCATGTTTTTGGACTGTGGAAGGAAACCGGAGAACCCGGAGGAAACCCATACGGACATGGAAACTCTACCCAGATTGGGATTTGACTCAGGAATCTCTAGCGCTAAGAGGAGAACATGTTAATTGCTAAGATCAAAGCTATCCATTCATTATCTCCCACTTTATCCTCTATTAGGATCGCGGTAGGGTCCCCATGTCCATCCAGGGGAGAACGTTTCGGGCGCTTGGCAGATACACCCAGGACAGGACGCCAATCTATCACTGGACACACACTCACTCACACAGACACACTCTATATGGGGCAATTTGGAGAATTCAATTGACTTGATCCATGTTTTTGGACTGTAGAAGGAAACCGGAGAACCCGGAGGAAACCCATACGGACACGGGGAGAACATGGAAACTCCACCCAGATTGGGATTTGAACCTGAATCCCTAGCACTGAGAGGAGAACATGCTAACCACTAAACCACCGTGCCACCTGAAACCTTATTATATTCTTATATTCTGTATTATATCTGGTGGAGTTCGATACCGCATATTGACTTTGAGCTTTATCCGCCAGACTAGATGTCTCCTAGGTTATGAGCCTGGAGCAATCTCCGGCTAGATTGCCCCATCTCATTATCTAATGCGCTTTTCTCCTTGAACGTGAAGTACTTAGGGTATAGATCTTCAAATTTGATCCCTTCAGACGCTAACCTATCGCTGGGCACACACTTACATACACAAAAACACTCTATAGGGGCAATTTGGAAAACTCAATTGACCTTGATCCAGGGCAGCACGGTGGCTTAGTGGTTAGCATGTTCTCCTCTCAGCACTAGGGATTCCCGGTTCCAATCCCCATCTGGGTGGAGTTTCCATGTTCTCCCCGTTTCCCCATGGGTTTCCTCCGGGTTCTCTGGTTTTCTTCCATTGTCAAAAAAACATGGATCAAGGTCAATTGAGTTCTCCAAATTGCCCCATATAGAGTATGTCTGTGTGAGTGAGTGTGTGCCCAGTGATAGATTGGCGTCCTGTCCTGGGTGTATCTGCCCAGCACCTGAAATGTTCTCCCCTGGATGGACATGGGCAAGCCCCCCCCTTCCCCTTCCCCCCCGCAACCCCAATAGAGGATAAAGGGGAAGATAATGAATAAATTGACCTTGATCCATGTTTTTGGACTGTAGAAGGAAACCAGAGAACCCGGAGGAAACCCATGCGGACACAGGGAGAACATGGAAACTCCACTCAGATTGGGATGCGAACCGGGAATCCCTAGTGCTGAGAGGAGAACATGCTAACCACTAAGCCACCGTGCCGCCCTGGATCAAGGTCAATTGAGTTCTCCAAATTGCCCCCTATAGAGTGTGTTTGTGTATGTGAGTGTGTGCCCAGCGATAGACACGGGGAGGACGTGGAAACTCCACCCAGATTGTGGGTGCTGAGAGGAGAACATGCTAACCACTAAGCCACCGTGCCACCCGAAACCTTATTATATTCTTATTATAATTCATATTATAAACCTAATGGAACACTCTGTTATTTGCTGTTTGTAGGACTGAAGCTGGCCGTCGTTGTGTTTGAACTGCTTTTTAATAAGTGTCCCGTTGCTAATTCTCAGTTGGCGGTAATGCGACGCTATCTGGAGCTCGAAATGACTTTAAAGCCTCAGTCTCCAGAAACACCAAGGATTCGTTTTAATTTATTCCTGCTTCCCACTGTGGTTGTATTGGAATTGGGTTACGAGATAACCTGAGGTCTAGTAAGTATTTATTACGCTCCAGCGAAGCATTTGCGTCTTTATAAAATGAGATCAAAGTTATTTTGCACTGTTCCTTTTTTAAGGAAAATTGTGTTAAGAATTCACCAGATTCCACGTTAGAAAGAAGGAAATTAAATGTAATACGGCTGTGAATGTGCATTTTATGAGGGATGCACCGTCCAGGGGCGGCACGGTGGCTTAGTGGTTAGCATGTTCTCCTCTCAGCGCTAGGGAATTAAGGTTCGAATCCCAATCTGGGTGAAGTTTCCATGTTCTCCCCGTGTCCACATGGGTTTCCTCCGGGTTCTCTGGTTTCCTCCCACAGTCCAAAAACATGAATCAAGTAAATTGAATTCTCCAAATTGCCCCATATAGAGTGTGTCTGTGTGAGTGAGTGTGTGCCCAGCGATGGATTGGCGTCCTGTCCTGGGTGTATCTGCCCAGCGCCCGAAATGCTGTTCTTGGATGGGCATGGGGAACCCCCCCGCGACCCTAATGGATAAAGCGGAAGATAATGGATGGATGGACATGGTGGCTTAGTGGTTAGCATGTTCTCCATCTCCTCTGGGGATTAAGGTTTGAATCCCAATCTGGGTGGAGTTTCCATGTTCTTTCTCTGTCAGCGTGGGTTTCCTCTGGGTTCTCCGGTTTCCTCCCACAGTCCAAAAACATGAATTCAGGGTAAATCCATCCATTATCTTCCACTTTATCCTCTAGTAGGGTCGCGCGGGGGGGGGGGGTCCCCATGCCCATCCTTGGGCGCAGGGCAGATACACCCAGGACAGGGTGCCAATCTATCACTGGACACACTCACTCACACAGACACACTCTGTATGGCGCAATTTGGAGAATTCAATTGAACTTGATCCATGTTTTTGGACTGTGGGAGGAAACCAGAGAACCCGGAGGAAACCTACTTGGACACAGGGAGAACATGCAAACTCCACCCAGATGGGGATTTGAACCGGGAACCCCTAGTGCTGAGAGGAGAACATGCTAATCACTAAGCCACCCGCCTAGATCATATCCTCCAAATTGCCCTATATAGAGTGTGTCTGTGTGAGTGAGTGTGTGTCCAGTGATAGATTGGTGTCCTGTCCTGGGTGTATCTGCCCAGCACCCGAGACGTTTTAAAACCGGGAACATCACATGCCACAGGGAGAGAGTTTCTATCGAAACCTGATGGACTGGTGGGACGTTGGACTCTGCGTTTCTTTAATGTAGACTGCGTCAGCCATAAAGCCTGGGATGTTGTATGAACTCCTGTCCCCAGTCCATATTCCTTTCACCCCCCGCTACAACGTCTTCTTTCTATCTTCAGGTATTATCTCTGTGGGGAACACTTTAGTTTTTCATATAGAACCTTACTATTAAGTGTTTTAGATCAAGAAAGGCTGTACTGGGAGTCATGCTCTTACAGGCTATAAAACCTAACATTATTTATTAATGGGCTTTAATTTATTATTTACTAGCCCCTTCTCGGCCCAGGCTCGCCCCGGTTTGTGATGGTTTCCTGCAAACAGTGGAAGCGTTAACTTACATGTAATTGGTTCCTTATTGATGAGAATTTTTTCCTTCATCCATCCATTATCTTCTGATTTATCCTCTATTAGGGTCGCACGCGTGTGGGGGGGGGGGTCCCATACCCATCCAGAGGAGAAGGCTGGGCAGATACACCCAGGACAGCACACCAATCTATCACTGGGCACACACTCACTCACACAAACACTCTATATGGGGCAATTTGGAGAACTCAATTGACCTTGATCCATGTTTTTGGACTGTGGGAGGAAACCAGAGAACCCGGAGGAAACCCACACGGACACGGGGAGAACATGGAAACTCCACCCAGATTGGGATTCGAATCGGGAATGCCTAGCTCTGAGAGGAGAACATGCTAACCACCAAGCCACCATGCCACCCTGAAGGGAAACTGAATTCTCTAAATTGCCCCAACTAGGGATTCCAGGTTCGAATCCCCTTCTGGGTGGAGTTTCCATGTTCTCCCTGTGTCTGCGTGGGTTTCCTCCATGTTCTCCGGTTTCCTCCCACAGTCCAAAAACATGGATCAAGTCAATTGAGTTCTTTAAATTGCCCCATATAGAGTGTGTCTGTGTGAGTGAGTGTGTGCCCAGTGATGGATTGGCGTCCTGTCCTGGGTGTATCTGCCCAGCGCCCGAAACGTTCTCCCCTGGATGGGCATGGGGAACCCCCTGCGACGCTAATAGAGAGAGGATAAAGCAGAAGATAATGATTGAATGAATGAATAAATTGCCCTATATAGAGTGTGCTTGTGTGTTTCTGTGTGAG
This sequence comes from Corydoras maculifer, assembly GCA_019802435.1. Lineage (NCBI taxonomy): Eukaryota > Metazoa > Chordata > Actinopteri > Siluriformes > Callichthyidae > Corydoras > Corydoras maculifer. The sequence goes on along the minus strand of JAFMOD010001375.1, from coordinate 15,271 downwards.
TGAGTGTGTGCCCAGTGATAGATTAGCTTCCTGTACGTGGGTTTTCTCCGGGTTCAAAAACATGGATCAAGGTCAATTAAATGTTCTAAATTGCCCCATTGCCCATTTGAGTGTGTTTGTGTGAGTGAGTGTGTGTCCAGTGATAGATTGGTGTCCTGTCCTGGGTGTATCTTCCCAGCGCCCGTAACGTTCTCCCCTGGATGGACATGAGGAACCCCCCCGCGACCCTAATAGAGGATAAAGTAGAAGATAATGGATGGATGGATGGATTTAACATCTCATTGATCGCACACCATTCCTCAAACGCACACTGACCGCTTCGGAAAGTTCTAGACTCCTGTCTACATGTTCATTATATATCGTGTTTCTGAAAGCTTCTTCTCTCCTTCTCTCCTCCACATTCTAGGATTTTTCCCAAGCACGAAAAAGATAAATACGGTCCGGCTGTGTAAGTCTTCCACGTTTTCCCTTCACATTAACATATTCTTCTGAATATGCCACTGTTTTTTGTTCCTGCAGATGTTACAGATGTTCTGTCTTGCTCTCTCTCTATATCAGATACTATCCCAGAGTTCACACGTTCATCCCGACCCCTGATACAATCTCTCTGGCCGCTGAATCAGAGAGTTCGGTGCAGGGCAAGCCGTCACTGCGTAGAATCAAGGGCCGAATTCACCGCAGCAAGAGCCTGGACAGTATCGACCTTCTGGACTCCAACGTGAGTTAAAGATTGCATGGAGTGCAATAATTCCTGTGTGTGTGTATATTTGTGTGTGTGTGTGTGTGTGTGTGTGTGTGTACACTCCCCAAGATGAGTTTAGACAAATCTGCCTCACACACAAGTGATGTGCGGTCCAGTACGTATACAATTGATTTAATTATAAATATTCCACTAAACCTCAATTGCAAGATTCTAAATCAGCCGCAGACAGCACGGTGGCTTAGTGGTTTGTACGTTCAATGGAGTTCTCCGTTTACAGACCAAAAACATGGTTTCAAGGTCATTTGAATGCTCTAAATTGCCCCATATAGTGTGTTTTTGTGTGTGCGTGTCCTGTCCTGGGTGTATCTGCCCAGTGCCTGAAATGTTCTTTCATGGATGGGCATGGGGAACCCCCCCCCCCCCCCGGTCCCTAGTGGAGGATAAAGCGGAAGATAATGGATGGATGAATGATGAGGGCGGCACAGTGGCTTAGTGTTTTGCATGTTCTCCTCTCAGTGTTGGGGATTACTGCTTCGAATCCCAATCTGGGTGGAGTTTCTATGTTCTCACCATGTCCATGTGGGTTTCCTCCGGGTTCTCCGGTTTCCTACCACAGTCCAAAAACATGGATTCAAAGCAAATTGAATTCTCCAAATTGCCCCATATAGAGTGTGTGTTTGTGTGAGTGAGTGTGTGTCCAGTGATAGATTGGTGTCCTGTCCTGGGTGTATCTGCCCAGCACCTGAAACGTTCTCCCCTGGATGCGCATGGGGAACCCCCCCCCCCCCCATGACCCTAGTAGAGGATAAAGCGGAAGATAATGATTGAATAAATGAACGAGGGTGGCATGTTGGCTTAGTGGTTAGCATGTTCTCCTCTCAGCACTAGGGTTTCCATGTTCGAATCCCAATCTGGGTGGAGTTTCCATGTTCTCCCCGTGTCCAAGTGGGTTTCCTCTGGGTTCTCCGGTTTCCTCCCACAGTCCAAAAACATGGATCAAGGTCAATTGAATTCTCCAAATTGCCCCATATAGACTGTGTGTCCTTGGTGTATCTCCCAGCGCCCAAGCCGTTCCCCTGACTGGGCATGGAGAACCCCCCTCCCCTCCACGACCCTAATATATTGTGCTAATGATAATGAATGAATAAATCAGCTGCATTTATGACATAAAGCATTGTATGACATCATAGATTTTATGGCAAAACAGAGCATGGTCTGTCTGCTATTACATCGCAGCCTGAAGGTCTCATCAATTATGAGCTATTAATGCTTAATGCAGCTGTCAGGTGCTGTTTGTGTAGACATTTCGAATGCTTCATGAATTGTTCATCAAAATCTTGCTTAAGGTTGGGCCTAACTCATATCCTTCGGGGCCCTTTGAGTTCCATGGTGATGAGGCGCGTCATGACTCCCCTCAAACGGCTCGTCGGAGGTCTTATGAGAAAGCTCTGTGGTAATGTTCTTATGGTAATTAGTGTGCTGAGGCACTTGCATCCGTAGGCCATTATTTAAGGGCTAAGCATAAGCCACTACTCATTCAGGATGCTTGGTTGTGAGAGGAGGAGGAGGAGGAGGAGGAGGAGGAGGAGGGTTCTGGTGGGACCTCACTGTTTCGTCTTCACTCTGCGGCTGGAGTTAAGTTTACAGATGCCAGTTGGGATGATGCGGAACAATCCAGAGTGATCCTGGTTGAACTTGTGATGCCTGAACACAGTCTTTACTTTTTATCCCTATATGATCACGACTCCCCATCTGGGTGGAGTTTCCATGTTCTCCCCGTGTCTGCGTGGGTTTCCTCCGGGTTCTCCGGTTTCCTCCCACAGTCCAAAAACATGGATCAAGTTAATTGAGTTCTCAAAATTGCCCAATTTAGAGTGTGTATGTGTGAGTGAGTGTGTGCCCAGCGATGGATTGGCGCCCTGTCCTGGGTCTATCTGCCCAGCGCCCGAGACGTTCTCCCCTGGATGGGCATGGGGAACCCCACCGCGACCCTAATAGAGGATAANCCCCCCCCCACCTCCCCCCCCCCACCGCCGCCGCCACCCTAATAGAGGATAAAGCAGAAGATAATGGTTGGATGGATGGATTACTACAGCCTACTGCATGTCTTTAAAGACAAGGTGGTGATGTACATGCTTCTTCATCCCGTGCTGGGTGGTTTAATAAAGCATTGAATAAATGAATGTGAGGAAAGTATTGCTGAGTGCATGAACGTAGTCTTTAATAAGACCCTGAGAAACGAATTCAGTTTGTTCTGTAGTTTTCGGTCTGCTTTCAGCCCGGGATCATTTTCTGCTTAAGCTTATCTTTATTTCTAACAAAGTTATACGTTCCTATGACTTTATATTGAGTTTCGAATATTAAAGTGAGTCAGTAATGGTTTCGTAGAGAGTGTGAGTCCCAGTCCAATGTGTCTGTGAGATTGTTAGGAAAGAAAAAGATACTGATATACGAATACTACTAAGAAAATAATACTATAGCAGAGAGTAAAGAACTTAAACGCTTCATACGTCTTCCTTAGACACATTTTACAATTTATAAAACACGTAGTTAAATCTGATTGGCTGAGTCGCTTGTCAAAAACTATGTCCATCCATCTATCCATCCATCATCTTCCGCTTTATCCTCTACTAGGGCCGCAGGGGGGGGGGGGTGTTCCCCATGCCCATCCAGGGGAGAACATTTCGGGCGCTTGGCAAATACACCCAGGACAGGGCGCCAATCTATCACTGGACACACACACAGACACAGACACACTCTATATGGGGCAATTTGGAGAATTCAATTGACTTGATCCATGTTTTTGGACTGTGGAGGAAACCGGAGAACGTGGAGGAACCCCACGCGGACACGGGGAGAACATGGAAACTCCACCCAGATTGGGATTCAAACCAGAAATCTCTAGTGATTAGAGGAGAACATGCTAACCACTAAGCCACCATGGCGCGCATCCAAATATGTCCATCTATCCATCCATTATCCTACACTAGGTTTGCGGGGGGGTTCTCCATGCCCATCCAGGGGAGAACATTTTGGGCACTGGGCAGATACACCCAGGACAGGGCGCCAATCTATCACTGGACACACACTCACAAACACAGACACACTCTATATGGGGCCATTTAGAGAACTCAATTGACCTTGCTCCATGTTTATAGACTGTGGGAGGAAACCGGAGAACCCGGAGGAACCTCACGCGGACACGGGGAGAACATGGAAACTCCACCCAGATTGGGATTCAAACCGGGAGTACCTAGTGCCAAGAGGAGAACATGCTAACTACTAATCCACCGTGCCGCCCATCCAACTATGTCCATCCATCCATCCATTATCCCCTACTTCATCCTCCACTAGGGCTCCCCATGCCAAGGGGAGAATGTCTCAGGTGATGGGCAGATACACCCAGGACAGGGCACCAATCTATCACTGGTTACACACTCACTCACACAGACACACTCTATATGGGGCAATTTGGAGAACTCAATTGACCTTGATCCATGTTTTTGGACTGTGGGAGGAAACCGGAGAACCTGGAGGAAACCCACATGGACACGGAGAGAACATGGAAACTCCACCCAGATTGGGATTCATTCAAAGCTATAAATAAAGGCTACTGCTATGTGATGTAATGTTTCGAAGGTAAAGAAAAATGAATGAATGAATAATTAAATAAGCACGTCTCTCAATAATAATAAGGTGCTGTTATACCAAACCTGAAAATGCTTTTATATGCTGCTATTAAATATTACAGTGTCAGTTTTACCTGTAATAGCTCT
>JAFMOD010001374.1:451032-558603 GCA_019802435.1 Corydoras maculifer | reverse complement strand
TGTGTGTGTGTGTTTGAGTTTGTGTGTGTGTGTGTTTGAGTTTGTGTGTGTGTGTTTGAGTGTGTGTGTGTGTGTGTGTGTGTGAGTGTGTGTGTGTGTGTGTGTGTTTGTGTGTGTGTGTGTGTGTGTGTGTGTGTGTGTGTGTGTGTGTTTGTGTGTGTGTGTGTGTGTGTGTGTGTGTGTGTGTGTTTGTGTTTGTGTGTGTGTGTTTGTGTGTGTGTGTGTGTGTGTGTGTTTGAGTGTGTGTGTGTTTGAGTTTGTGTGTGTGTTTAAGTTTGAGGGAGACAGATTTTTTTCACCAGTATCAGGAGTGAATTTACCGTAATAACTGTATGTTGGCTGTAAAGAGCAGCTTCAGAGCAAAACTGTCTCATCTGCGACCGACTTCTAAAACGGATTCATGCTTTTCTGCTGAAGCTCAGGTTCCTTTATTCAAACATTTTCAGCCAAAACCATCATTTATTAAAACTGAATGTTCTCTCCACTGCTGACAGACATATTTCATATGTTATTTAATTTTACCCAATATAACTAATAAATTAGCGGCATGGCGACTTAGTGGTTAGCATGTTCTCCTCTCAGCACTAGGGATTTCCGGTTCGAATCCCCATCTGGGTGGAGTTTTCATGTTCTCCCCGTGTCTGCGTGGGTTTCCTCCAGATTCTCCGGTTTCCTCCCACAGTCCAAAAACATGGATCAAGTTAATTGAGTTCTCCAAATTGCCCCATATAGAGTGTGTTTGTGTGAGTGAGTGTGTGCCCAGTGATAGATTGGCGCCCTGTCCTGGGTGTATCTGCCCAGCGCCTGAAATGTTCTCCCCTGAATGGGCATGGGAAACCCCCCCCCCCCCGAGACCCTAATAGAGGATAAAGCGGAAGATGATGAAAGAATGAATAACTAATGAATGATCAAACAAAATGAATGTTACAATAGTTTGAAAAATGGATAAATAGCCTCATGAAAGGGCACTTTTTAAAGAGGACAGAGGGGGGAATAAGGGATCTGGGCTAAAGCCCCTGCTTGAGGCAACAGTTTGGGGAAGTTCCAACATTATAAGTTCCAACTACAACAATAACTTTGTAGTTACATTCTGTAGTTTTTTTCTTTCTTTGCTTACTCTGTTCTCTGCTGATCCCCCACAGAGCAGGTATCACTTAAGTGCTAAAGTGATTTGTTTTGCCTACAGGGTTTACACACAGAGGAATTAGTCCCCCACATTTAACCCATACGTGCAGTAAAACACACACACATATACACACACTGAGTGAAGTGAGCACATGTGCCCGGAGCGCTGGGCAGCCATTTATATAGACAATTGGGGTTAGTTGGCTTGCCCAAGGTCACTTCAGCCGTAGTACTTGTTGGGACCCGGGGGAATGGTGTGAACCAAGGCTGGTTCATTAACCACAAGCCAACGACTTGGGTATTGGAAAGATTCCCAGCTCCGCAGTGACACCAATAGGGTGGTGGTATGTCAGGTTGTAACTTTCTTACACCTTTGTGACACTTCTGGCCTTCTTTCACTAGGGGGCACAAGTGTAGACTATCCGCATATTCGACTTGGCATAGTTTTCCTTCGGATGGCCTTTCCATTTACCCGGGCTTGGGTCAGCACCACGAGTACTACACACATAGGGAACACAGATATGGGAACTAACTCAAGGCACTGGAGATGCTAGTAGAACATGCAAACTCCACACAGAAAGTATCCTTGTTTGCCCCTCTTCAGTGTCTCGTGGTGTACATGGGTTTAAACGCTCCATCAGCACTTCTGTCTGATCCACTCCATACCAGCAAGTAGTGTTGTGTAGTAGCCACATCATGTTAATAATCCTCTTTACTGTGGCTTTACAGCATGGACTCGGCGCTGTGGTCACGGCAACCAAAGCCTCGGCTGCTTTGCCTCAGACAGGAGACGAGTATGATTTTTACCGCAGTTTCCCCGGTTTCCAAGACTTCTGCTCGACACAAGGTGACCGACTCCTGCGGTGGTAAGTGGAGCCTGAAGGCCAAAGCAGATATCAGAAGTTCTTAGCTAATCACTTTTTATAAGACATGAAAAGAACTGGGGGCGGCACGGTGGCTTAGTGGTTAGCATGTTCTCCTCTCAGTGCTAGGGATTCTCTGTTCGAATCCCCGATATATTGGCGCCCTGTCCTGGGTGTACCTGCCCAGCGCCCGAAACGTTCTCCCCTGGATGGGCATTGGACCCCACCCCCGCAACCCTAATATAGGATAAAGCAGAAGATAATGGATGGATGAAAGGAACAGGGTTCTTTTGTTAATTCAGTGATTATATCTAATAATAATGATTAATCATATTCTGTCACTATGGAACTGTAATATCGAGAAAATATACACATACAGTGGGCCCGAAACGTTCTCCCCTGGATGGGCATGGGGAACCCCCCCCCCCGCAACCCTAATATAGGATAAAGTGGAGAATAATGAATGGATAGATGGATGGATACACATACAGGGCAGAATGTTGAGAATCCTGCACCCACTCTTCAGGGAATGCACTGAGGTTCCATCACCTCCTGTTCTATTCCACAATCCCTAACCGTTTACTCCTTGGTAGGAACCCGTCCTCTTTGGTGTTGTGCACCTCCTGACCCACCTCCCTGATGCTTACTTTCAGAACCAAGTGAGAACTCTCTGTACCGGGTCAGAACTCAAACTGTGAACTCACACTGTGATCAGTATTAGAATCAGGACTTGCAAACCACCTTGTACCTCAAAGGGCTGTATTTAACGCCAATCGTTGCCATCATGACGTCATAAATAAATCCCCTAATTGGTTTTTTTTCTCTGCAGTATGAGTCAGCTGATGCGGCATCATGGCTGCAGGTCTCACATGAGTGACCAGAACAAGGTGACGGGTTTGGAGGAGCGCTTCGACATGGTGGTGGATTCCAACGACGTCATCCTGGAGAAAGTGGTGCGTTCCAGCTGCAGCATTAATACAAATAGGAACTTTTTTAAGGGTTCTGCACTCTTCAGGTTTAGAGTTCAGCGACTTCCCTCCTTAATACTATTTTAAAAATACAGCCACTTCATTAGATACATTGTATTGTTCCTCCTGTGTTTGGGTAAATGAACAATATATCCCACAAGAGGGCTCCATTGTTTGTTTACATTGCATTCTTAATAACTAGATTCAAGAAGAAAATTCAAGAAAGAAAATTTTATGAATATTAATTTCACAAGACAAGAAAAAAATTATGGGTCATGGACCCCGCTTACCCTGTTCTTTTAAAGATATAATTTAAATTTGCAGTGTTCACTCATCGTCTCTCAATCGTCTTCTTTGTTCAGGGTATTTTATTGGACGAGGCATCCGGAGTGACTCGCTCGCAGCCCGTGATGCCTGTGGGATACCAGCCTCCCAAAATCGTGGTGTCCAGCTGGAACCGTAAGGTGAGTTTGAGTGTGTACGAGTGACGCCTGGCTGGAATCCTACATGGTTTAGGGTTTCAGGTTCTTTGTGTGGTCGCTACAGGGTGGTGAGCGCAACACCGAGACCTTCCACCTCCTCCACGCCAAGAACATCCAGCGGCCGCAGCTGAAGTTTAAGGAGAAGGTGGAGAACAGCAACACGCCGTTCGTCTCCAAGATCTTCGTCAAGCCCAATGCGCAGAAAGCACTGCCTGCATGTGAGTGTTTGTGTGAATGACACCCGATGACATCATGAAATGCATGCACTGTGTTTAATATGAATTAGGATGAATGAGCGCATCGTTTCTCTTTAAAAATGTATGGAGGATGGTGTAGCTCTCACATTAAACTTTGATGCTGATGATTGAAAACCATGTTTCCAGATTTCACCAACAAGCACCTGCAGACCGAGAGACCCGAGGATCTGGACGTCCCAGCGGCGCTGGCTGACTTCATCTATCAGATCAGAACACAGGAGCATCTGGATGACATGTGAGCTCTGCCTGCTTCATTTCACCCATTATGACCTCATCAGTTGCATGTGGCAACATCCATCCATCCATTATCTTCCGCTTTATCTTATATTAGGGTCGCGGGGGGGTCCCCATGCCCATCCAGGAGAGAACGTTTGGGGTGCTGGGCAGATACACCCAGGACAGGGCGCCAATTTATCGCTGGGCACAGACTCACTCACACAGACACACTCTATATGGGGCAATTTGGAGAACTCATTTGACTTGATCCATGTTTATGGACTGTGGGAGGAAACCGGAGAACCCAGAGGAAACCCACGCGGACATGAGATGAACATGGAAACTTCACCCAGATGGGGATTCGAACCGGGAATCCCTAGTACTAAGAGGAGAACATGCTTACCACTAAGCCCATGTGGCAACATATGGTTGAAATTATGTGGACACAATGGGCTGTCCACATATTTATCATCCATGAATATTAGCTGCTGCTTCTTGTTTTTAGGTTCTCACACCCATACCAGTATGAACTGGACCGGCTGGTCATGCCGGAGAGTCTGGCGTGCAGACCAGAAGCCCAGGTGACTTTCTTGCTGCTGTCTTTAAGTCGCTCTAATTTTCTCTACATACTTCCTCAGTCACTGTCACTGTCCTCCCCAGATGTACAAACCCCTGGAGGAGACGACTTGCCGCTACATCAGCACCCTGGACGATCTGGTCGCATTGAATGAGACGCTGAATGGCAGTCTGGAGTTCGCTGTGGATCTGGAGGTGTTTACACCAACGACTCCAAGTAAACATGACCCCCACCGCCTTCCCAAATCTATCTAACACTAACTCTCTTCCTACACCTTCAGCATCACTCGTACAGGAGCTTTCTTGGCATCACCTGCCTGATGCAGATCTCCACCCGAGACCAGGATTTTATCATCGACACCCTGGAGCTGCGCAGCGAGATGTACATCCTCAATGAGAGCTTCACCAATCCGGCCATTGTCAAGGTCAGCGGGCCGTTACATGCGCAGAGGGCTGCTTTTGATGCAACTGTGTAGTGATGGGATCAGAGGACTGTAGAAGGTTCGGTATTTGCACATGAACTGAACATGGATTTCCCACCAGGTGTGCTGTACCTGTAGGTACAAATAATCGGATCGTATCATGCGAGTCATGGAATCACAGGGAGATCGATTCCTCTGGCTCAGGGGTGCTCAATACGTCGAAGGGTTTTCAGGTCGATTGCGATGGAGGTTTGGAGAAAAAAAAGTGTTTATCACGTATCAGTATTTTTTATTTTACAGCGCAGTATTGGAAGCACTTATACACATGCGCACACATTCACACACAATGTGATTCATTCTGAATCACGATCTCTGTAAGCCAGCAGTCTGCCACCCCCCCGTCTCTCTCGCTGTTCCCTAGGCCTCCGTGCCTACATCCGAAGCACTGCCTCCCAAATCATCTACATTAGATTTACATTACATTACATTAAATAGTTCCTTTTTGTGTTTTTACACTTTATTTGAATGACAAGACGAGTGAAGGACGAGTGAAGAAGCTCAAAAAAAACTAAAATGTTCCACTTTCATTTAGAGTGGGGGGGGGTAATATTTTTTTACAATGTCAAACTCAAAATGCATTTGCTTTTATTCATGTTCTGTTTGGGGGCAGCACAGTGGCTTAGTGGTTAGCATGTTCTCCTCTCAGCGCTAGGGATTCCCGGTTCGAATCCCAATCTGGGTGGAGTTTCCATGTTCTCCCCGTCCACGTGGCCTTCCTCTGGGTTCTCCAGTTTCTTCCCAAAGTCCAAAGACTGTGCTGTATACTGTGTGTAACTTGGGTGTAACTAAAATTAAATCTTCATGCTATTAGTGGTTAGCACGTTCTCCTCTCAGCGCTTGGGATTCCCGGTTCGAATCCCGATCTGGGTGGAGTTTCCATGTTCTCCCCGTGTCTGCGTGGGTTTCATCCGGGTTCATCTGGCTGATAAGTCTGGGACAAAAATTAACACTCTGTTTAGAAATAAGAACGAACGCCATGGCAGCGCCTAACAGCGCGGGAGATCCAGGTTCAAACCCCGACCTGGGTTTTTTTTGTCCATGTGGTTTTCTCTGGTTTCCTTCCACAGTCCAAAAACATGGATTAAAGGTGAATTGTCTGCTCTAAGGGCGGCACGGTGGCTTAGTGGTTAGCACGTTCCCCTCTGTGCTGAGGATTCCCAGTTCAAATCCCAATCTGGGTGGAGTTTGCATGTTCTCCCCATGCCCCGTAAGTTTCCTCCCACAGTCCAAAAACATGGAGCAAGTCATTTGAGTTCTCAAAGTTGCCCCATATAGAGTGTGTCTGTGTGACCAGCGATAGATTGGTGCCCTGTCCAGGGTGTATCTGCCCAGCGCCCAAAACGTTCTCCCCTGGATGGGCTTGGGGAACCCCCCACGACCCTAATATAGGATAAAGCGGAAGATGATGGATGGATTAATATTTTATTCTTTAATGCTGCTAAGTGGCACGGTGGCTTAGTGGTTAACATGTTCACCTCTCTGCGCTAGGGATTCCTGGTTCGAATCCTAATCTGGGTGGAGTTTCCATGTTCTCCCCGTGTCTGCGTGGGTTTCCTGCGGGTTCTCTGGTTTCCTCCCAGAGTCCAAAAAACATGGATCAAGGTCAATTGAATTCTCCAAATTGCCCCATATAGAGTGTGTCTGTGTGAGTGAGTGTGTGCCCAGTGATAGATTGGCGCCCTGTCCTGGGTGTATCTGCTCAGCGCCCGAAACGTTCTCCCCTGGATGGGCATGGGGAACCCCCACGCGAGCCTAATGAAGGATAAAGCGGAAGATAATGGATGGATATATAAGATGGAGTATATTGGTACTATTTGGCACCCCCTTGTGGTAACAGCTGAAAATTTAAACATCTGCTCGGTTCCTGCAGGTCTTCCACGGCGCTGACTCAGACATCGAGTGGCTGCAAAAGGACTTCAGTCTGTACGTGGTCAACATGTTCGACACCCACCAGGCCTCCCGTGCGCTGAACCTCGGCAGACACTCGTTGGATCACCTCCTGAAAGTCTTCTGCAACGTGGATTCAAACAAGCGCTACCAGCTCGCTGATTGGAGAATACGGTACAGAGCCTTAAGAGCTTCATGCCCTACCTCTGTTAGAACTGCAGAACATAATACTAGAGTTGCATCATAGTTAGTTTGAGTTTAACGCTTGAGACTTATACACTACAAGGACAAAAGTATTAAGACGCTACTCTTTAATTCAGTCTCACTACTGCAGGTGTAGGAACTTGGGTATTGGGGCTTTAGGGTGCCTCCAGCTTCAGTTTGGGGAAGGTTCAGGATATCCACGTTGGGTAAGCTCTTCACAGAACATCTTTGGGACAGAGAAGTACAAAGCCCCTGCACCTGTTATCGGTGCCCAACCCCACAGATGATCCAAATATAAAACCCACACCCATGCCAAAATCTTTTAAAACGCCCTCTCTTAAAATGCCACAAGGAGGAGGCGCTACTTGGAACATGATGTTGTTTAAACTCCTGGTGTGTAAATGGTGTTCCACATGTTGTTCCAGCCCTCTGCCGGAGGAGATGATGAAGTACGCCCAGGCTGATACTCATTACCTGCTCTACGTGTACGACCGACTCAGGGCGGAGCTGTACAACGCCGCCAACTCACAGCCCAACCTCATCCAGCTGGTTTGGAATAAGAGCAGAGATCTCTGTCTCAAGGTAACATCTACTGAGACCTGGTTTGAGTTTTAGCCCTTGTTAAGTGTTTATTAAAGCAATAAGGTATGAAAGGGTGCATATTACTGTAAATAAATCGTGCCTTATTGCGTTTATAAAAGGGTTGCAAACACACTATAATAAAAAACAGTCATGATTCATCCATCCATCCATTATCTTCAGCTTTATCCTCAATTAGGGTCGCGGGGGGTTCCCCATGCCCATCCAGGGGAGAATGTTTCGATACACCCAGGACAAGGGTGCCAATCTATCGCTGGGTACACACTCATTCACACAGACAAACTGGGGCAATTTGGAGAACTCAATGGACCTTGATCCATGTTTTTGGACTGTGGGAGGAAACTAGAAAACCCGGAGGAAACCCATGGGACACGGGGAAAACATGGAAACTCCGTAGCGCTTAGAGGCGAACGTGCTAACCACTAAGCCACCGTGTCGCCCAGTCATGATTCATAAATGTGTTTATTTATAACATAATGATTAATAAACTGATGCCCCACATTTACTAGTCCAGTTTTCAAAGTGAAAACTGATCACCAAGTACCAGTATACATTTTTTCAAACACGAAAAGATGCCACCTAGTGGTCAAATGACAGAACACAGTTTTTAAACAAAATCCTCAACAGGTTTATCAGCTCACTTTTTATATTAATATGAATTTCCATTTATGGTACATGATTTAAAATAATGTATTGTATATCAGGCATTAGGGGCGGCATGGTGGCTTAGTTGTATAGCACATTTGCCTCTCAGCGCTAGAGATTCCCGGATCGAATCCCCATTTGGGTGGAGTTTCTATTCTCCCCGTGTCCACGTGGGTTTCCTCCGGGTTCTCCGGTTTCCTCCCACAGTCCAAAAACATGGATCAAGTCAATTGAGTTCTCCAAATTTCCCCATATAAAGTGTGTGTGTGAGTGAGTGTGTGCCCAAAGATAGATTGGCACCCTGTCCTGGGTGTATCTGCCCTGCGCCCGAGACGTTCTCCCTCAGATGGGCATGGGGAACCCCCCCCACCCCCCCCCCTCCGCGACCCTAATAGAGGATAAAGCGGATGATAATGGATGGATGGATATCATACATTAATATGAATGTGAAGCGCTCAGGGATGTGTTATTGTCAGTAATGTCATAGCTGGACAAACGGCTCATGTTTATGATTCTTTTCGACACAGAGATATACAAAACCCATTTTCAGTGAGGATTCGTACCTCGAAGTGTACAAACGACAGAAAAGGAACTTCAACAGTCAGCAGCTGACTGCCTTTCGGCTGCTCTACGCCTGGAGGGATAAGGTGGCGCGAATAGAGGATGAGAGCACTGGGTAAACCAACACACCTCACCCCCTGTCCCACTGCAGGAACTAAAACTGAACCAGTGTCCAGTTCTCATGGGCTGAGATCAAAGGGGAGATCTGTTTCTTGTATATCAGTATATACTCTTAGTCCTATAGTCTACTTAATTTTTCTATAATCACAAGCTTTTACTGTAATCTCTGCATAATCTGGGGATATCCTGCTTCAGTCTGTACAATAACTCAGCATAATCTCTACATAACTTTACTATTATCTATGTATAATCATATTATGTTTTTACATAACTTGTCTATAATTCATTAAATTGTCTATATAATCCCACTGAAATTCCTATGCTGTCATTTTTCATACTATATTTCTGCTTTAATCTCTAATAATTTTACATTTATTTCCACATAGTCTTGTAATCTAACAGTTCTTCCGGTAATCTCACTTTGTTTTCTGCATTTTACGATCATTTCATTTTAATAACACAGTTTTATTTCAGTTTGTACATAATCTCATTATATAGAAGTAGAATATTTTTCTAATATCTGCACTCTCCGGATTGTATTGCTGTAAAAGTATTTTCATTCCTTCATGAGAGCGTTCATTCATTGTGTAATCCTAGTGTGATTTGACTAATAATCTTACTATGTCTAATCTCAGTATAATTTTTAAATTACTCACCGACCCTCTGTCTTACCCCCGGCAGGTTCGTCCTACCCAACCACATGATGATAAAGATTGCAGAGGAATTACCCAAGTACTTTTATTACACACTCAATAATGTTTCTCTGAAGTTACAGTCACTTAATATAAATGATAAGCCGGTTTGATTGTGATTGGTTTGTTCGGTTAAAGGGAGCCACAGGGCATCGTGGCCTGCTGTAACCCCACCCCCCCACTAGTGCGCCAGCAGGTTAACGAGCTCCATCAGCTCATCAAACAGGCCAGAGAGATGCCGCTGCTGAAGGTGAGCCGTGTGACATGTCCACTTGATTTCAGATCATAAGTACAGTTCCTAGGGAAAGACTTTAATGTGATTGGTTTCTTTTTTACTTCTCCATCTCCTGGACATGCTGATGGACTGACCACTCGTCCCCTTCAGTCTGAGCTCCTTTCTGAGAAAAAGAAGAACCCAGTGACCCCTAAAAGCAAGGTTTGTGTTCCTGCAATTACAGCTGCTCTGTATTTTGGGAGGGGGGATCCTTATATGTTCAAGTGACTGAACACATAGGATGAATTGTTTTGCAGGACAAGCCACTGTTGTTTGGGCCGCACGACACTTCGCGGTTGTCTGAGAGCGACCCAGCGGATCTTCTGTCTTATGGTAGGTCGGATCAGTTTCAGTTGTCATCTTCCCTTCCTTTCAAAGTATTTTTAGGTGCATAATGTGCAGGTGGGAGGTCATTGGAGTGGGAAGTCACTATAATGGGGGGGGGGGTTTCACTGGAGTGGTAGCTTACTATTACCTTATAAAAAAAAGTATTGGCACGTCTCCTAAAAATTTAATGACCTTTTGAGATTTAAGTTAGTCCTCATTTTGCAGCTTCTAAAGAGTCTGTCTGCACATTTGTGGAGCATTCCAAATGTTTTATAATGGAATTAAAGTCAGGGCTTTGTAAGTGGCCACTTGGGTTGTTTACTCTATTTATTGACCCTGCCCTGTACAGGGCCTTCCCCAAACTGTCTAATTTTGGAAGCAGGTAGTTGTTTAAGATGCATGTCTGAGTGTTTCTGTAGCTCCTCATGGTGTCTCTGTGATGTTTACAGAAACCCCGGTTAAAGCTGGAGTCCTGTTCTCTGAGGACAGCGATGGAGATGCTGACCATACATCTCTGAATGGACTCGTAGCGTCGGCTAAAATCACTCTTTTTGAGGTGCGTGAGTTCATCAGCCTGTACTCTTCAGCACCTCCACCTGACAACAAGAACATCCTGGGTTCAATTCCACAAGTCATCCCACTGCTTGTGTCTGGCCCCACCTGGGTCTCTGTTTTCTCTATTTGGAGGTTTAGAGATGCTAAATGATCCTGTATGTTGGTGTTTGTGTCCCAAGTCAGATTACATAGCGGGCGGGTCAGGTAGGGTATACATCACCCACTGTGGTGACCCCCAAATGAAAGTAATTGTAATGATGTTGATGATTAATATATGAAAAAATATGTTTGTAATAAGCAACAACAATATTAATGCTAAATGTAGATCAATTGTAGTTTATTATGTGGTTTGGTTGTCTGCAGGAGGAGGAGGAGCCTGTCGACTCGGGTCACCTGACCGTGGCGCAGCAGAAGGCTCGCAGGATCATGGAGTCGTTTGAGAACCCGTTCCGAATGGTATGTTTACAGTAGGACCCCGTACTCATCAGTCATCCATGCAGGAGTCTAATCAATCAACCGATTATGTAGTAGCATTGTAATGAACGAAACAAGACTTCTGCAGGTTATTTTTAAGACACCCCCCCCCCCCCAGTCCAGGATACTTTGTACGGAGGGTTCAACCCTCATAGCTTTTGAGGGGGTTGCATCATGTGACACATGACAACCTCCCCACAGTAAACATTTAGTTCATTTTGTGTGATGTAGGGCGGCACGGGGCTTAGTGGTTAGCATGTTCTCCTCTCAGCGCTAGGGATTCCTGGGTCGAATCCCCATCTGGGTGGAGTTTTCTGTGTCCTGGGTGGAGTTTCCTGTGTCAATTCAAGTCAATTGAATTCTTCAAATTTCCCCATATAGTGTGTGTGTGTGTTTTAGTGTTTGCCCAGCGATAGATTGGCACCCTGTCCTGGGTGTATCTGCCCAGCACCCGAAACGTCCTCCCCTGGATGGGCATGGGACCCCCCCCCCCCAACCCTAATATAGGATAAAGCGGAAGATGATGGATGGATGGATGTGATGTAATCATTGGAACACAGGAAGTCTGGTCTTCCGGTGTCTGAATTTAATGTGTCTGAGCTCTTCTTGTTTATTTCAGTATTTACCCTCGAAAGGCGTCCACATCTCCAAAAATGCAAAGTTCGACCCTTCGACGAAGATCTATGAGGTAAACTGCTTCATTGTAGTTGTTTTGTAGAAATATACATATTGAACTTCACTATAAAACTACAGACCACAGGGGTTATGTCCATATATGGAACTCTGGGTTCTATTCAGGATGTTCCCGGGCAGGAATGAATGTGGTTCCCCAAACATTTCCTCCATCTGGTCCAGTGATGATTAAACCCTTAAGAGATCTTTAAAAGCTATCCTCTTTTGACCTGTCCCATTTACTGCTATAAAAAAATTTTTTTTCCATTTTAAAGGAGTTATTTTAAATGAATCTTTTATAACTTCTTCAGCCTTAAGTATACATTCATTCATTCATTATCTCCCGCTTATCCTCTATTAGGGTCGCGGTGGGGTTCCCCATGCCCATCCAGGGGAGAACGTCTCGGGCGCGGGGCAGATAGACCCAGGACAGGGCGCCAATCCATCGCTGGGCACACACTCACTCACACAGACACACACTATAGGGGGGAATTTTAAGAATTCAATTAACTTGTTCCATGTTTTTGGACTGTGGGAGGAAACCGGAGAACCCGGAGGAAACCCACACAGACACGGGGAGAACATGGAAACTCCACCCAGATGGGGATTCGAACCGGGAATCCCTAGCGCTGAGAGGCGAACGTGCTAACCACTAAGCCACCGTGCCGCCCTTAAGTATACATATCGATTTAAATACCTCTGTAGATTTAACCCTTTATAGACCAGTGTGTTAAAATTCAAATATTTTTCATAACAGCTAACACTCAAGTGTGTTTTTTTTTTTTTAATAAGTAAAATAGAAATAGTTTGGACACAATTATGTGCTATATTCATACTATAACATAGACTATACTGCTTACATATAAACTAAAGGTCTTCAAACAGTCTACAGGACTAAATATGTCTGTGGACATTTTTCACCTGGGTCCTCTGGATTATTTTATTGATGTATGTAGAAGATGTGGACCTAATGAAAACCGCAGAATAATGCACGTTGTACTAACAGTGGTTCAGTGATGTAATATTTTTTAATTAATTCAATTTAGTTTATTAGGCTTAAAATTAAGAGTGGGGGAGGGGGGGAAAACCCTTCTGATTTGTTGTCTAACAAGGTTTAAGAGATAGATGTTTGTAAACGTGTGAGGACCTGGTTCTGTAATGTCCCGTTTCTGTGATCAGATCAGTAATCGATGGAAGCTGCAGAGTTTGGAGCAGCAGCAAAAAGAAGCCGAGGCCAAAAAGGAAGCTCGAGAACAGGCCAAGATTTCTAAAGGTACCATCAGACGAAACCGTGATCATCACTGTCCTGTAGGTTTCTTCAGATGATAATATGGCTGTTGCTTTTTCAGAAAAGCGTCAGAAGGAAAAGCAGAGCTACCAAGAGGCGCATCAGAACATCAGCACCGTCCGGCAGCAGGTCACGGTGAGCGACTCGCGTCCTGACTCTGGATTTGAAGACACTGCTCCGTTTATCACCTTGTTCTTTGTGCCATCAGAAAGAGAAACAGGGAGGCCAGAAGAGGGAGCGTGTGGCAAGTGAGACGGGGGAGGAGATGCGTGAGTCAAAGAAGAAAGGACGGAACAAGGGGGTTGATCAGCCTCCCGCACCCAAACAACAACCACCACCACCACCGTCTGAAGATCCGCCATCCACGTTCACGCCGTTTGACTACACCAAATCAGATTTTAAGATGTTTAGTGGTAAGATTGTAATGGAGTGTGTGAGGGAAGAAGGGGTTGTCTCCCATTTACATGTACGTTAACTTCATCTCCCAACCCTTTATTGTAGTGTCTATGGGACAGGAGCGTAGAGACACTGCAGGGTGGAGGCGCTGACAGTCATCCACCTTAAAAATAATTCCAATACTGTTGGGTCCTGACCTTATAGAACAGAGTAAGGGGGAACCAACATAGCATGTGGAAAAACAGATGGACTACAGAATGTAATTGTAGATCTAATCAATGGAGCTGCTTAAACTTGGACTCTGTCCTTCTTGCTGTCTAAAATTTCTACGTGACAGGGGTCCATCTTCCAAATATAATTCTGTGGGTTGTGTTTTAGGAACACTCCATGATATTTGTTTACACTCCCCCCCCCCCCTTATATTTATATTCTGTGTGTCTGGTTAAAACACATGAATCAATTTTTAAAAATCACCAATTAATTAACTATCCACACATCCATCCATCATCTTCCGCTTTTTATCCTCTTCTAGGCTCGCGGTGGGGTTCCCCATGCCCATCAAGGGGAAAACGTTTCGGGCGCTGGGCAGATGCACCCAGGACAGGGCTCCAATCCATAGCTAGGCACACACTCACTTACATAAATACACTCTATATGGGGCAATTTGGAGAATTCAATTGACTTGATCCATGTTTTTGGACTGTGGGAGGAAACCAGAGAACCCAGAGGAAACCCACACAGACACGGGGAGAACATGGAAACTCCACCCATATTGGGATTCGAACCGGGAATCCCTTGCACTGAGAGGAGAACGTGCTAACCACTTAGCCCCAGTTAATTAACTAATTTGTGATAATTAATTTTGTTTTTTAAGGATAAATTGCCCATTTTCTACTAAAGTTTATACTTCACAAGCAGAATTAATTTAGGAGAAAGAAATTAAACACGATATTGGGTGTGTTTTTTTTCTTTATATATATATATATATATATATATATATATATATATATATATATATATATATATATATATATATATATATATATAAATATTTTGCTGGTTTTAGCTTTAAGATGTGTTTTTTTTTATTATTTCAGGGGGTAGCTCCGCTGACTCAACGCAGTTTGATCCAAACAGACAGACATTTCAAAACAGAAGGAAGGTAATGTTCAATCTACACAACAGCTTTAAACTTTCCTACAAAAATCACTCTGCAATGTCATTTAGAGTCAGGTGTCACAGAACTGTGTCACTTCACAGAAGCTGCATTGCTTCGTACATGGTTAATGGTTCTGTTTCAGAGTTTCTCAAGTAATAGAAGTAACACTGGAGTAATGAGGGTTAGGGCTCTCACTTAGGAGTCCACTTTAAGGGAATCAAACCTACAATCGGTCCCATCACACGCATGAAGAGCATGCGCCCAGTGGACGTGACTTTAACCCAGCACTTCATCTTGTACTTCTGAATCTGACTCCCACCTCCTCCCCTGTTTCTCAGAAAACCCCTAGAGGAAAAAAGAGGGGGGGCGCCGGAGGGCGAAGTATGTCCTACCTGCCTGCAAAATCTGAGAGGTAAAAAATGACCTTTCGCCGAAATGACCTTTCGTTTCCCATCTACCTCCTGCAGCTTAAATGTGTTTCTTTCATGTTTCACAGAGGATTTCGTCATAACTGGGCCAACAGATAAGACCCCGCCTTCTTCTCTGAACCAATCAGAGAGCTTTATCATTAACACCGTTGCATTTTGGCATGGGTCATTTTATTTGTCTATTTATACAGCAGACTGAACGATGCCGTATACACATTTGTAAGAATCCTCATCTATTAAAATAGTTTTTTTTTATGTTTTCTTGTGTTTTTTTTTTTTTTTTTTTATAACATAATGGTGATCTATTTTGCTTGCACACAGTACTTGCACACAGAGGAATAAGTCCTTCACATTTAACTCATCCATCCAGTACCTTTCGCTTTATCCCCTACTAGGGTCTCGCGGGGGGGTTCCCCATGCCCATCCAGGGGAGAACGTTTCGAGCACTGGGCAGGTACACCCAAGACAGGGCGCCAATCTATCGCTGGGTATTCACTCACTCACACAGACACACTCTATATGGGACAATTTGGAGAATTCAATGGACTTGATCCATGTTTTTGGACTGTGGGAGGAAACTGGAGAACCCAGAGGAAACCCACGCAGACACGGGGAGAACATGGAAACTCCACCCAGATTGGGATTTGAACCAGGAATCCCTAGCGCTGAGAGACGGACGTGCTAAGCCATCGTGCCGCCCCCACATCTAACCCATCTCGGCAAAACACACACATATACACACATTGAGTGAAGTGCAATGGAGCGGTGGGCAGCCCTGTATACGGTGCCTGGGGAGCAGCTGGGCTTGGGTACCTTGACCAAGGGCACTTTAGCCCTTGGACATTCAGGTCAGAGTCTGCTTCCTTAACCACAAACCTATCAGAGAACCTTCTAAGCAACTAAAAGTCCCTTCATACAGATTCATGTTAATGTATATGAGTCCACCATCAGAAGCACACTGAGTAACATTTGTTCATGTGGCTGCATGGTAAAGGCCGCTGCTTTTTATTTATTTTTTTTACTTATACAAAAGTGCCACATTTTAGCTGCCAAAAAATATATCGGCATAAATATATAGGCTACGTTATTACCGTATTTTCCAGACTATAAGGCGCACTTAAAAGCCTAAAATTTTCCCAGAAATCGGACTTGCTCCTTATAATCCGGTGTACTGAGTTCCAAAATCTATAAAAGTATTGTTATGCGACCGGGTGGTTTTTTCCACACATCATCGTCACTGCTGATCTGTGACTCCATGCGCGCTCATCTCACAGAAAAGCCGAGTAAAGAAAATTAATTCGGACATTGCCGTCATTCCGGGAGGATTAAATAAACTCCAACCGCTGGACATTGGCGTAAACAGGGCGTTTAAAGTAAAGTTGCGGGCGGCGTGGGAGCGATGGATGATAGACGGCGAACACACATTTACTAAAACTCGGGAGGCGGCGCCGGGTGAGTTACACCAGCGTCTGTGAATGGATTGTGGATGCTGGGTTAAGGTTTCTGCTGTAACCGTTGTCCGAGCTTTCGCGAAAGCCGGCATCATTGCTGAACGGACTCAGACATCGATGAGAGGGGGTTCCCGGAGTGCTCGATTAGTGAAATTGCGCAGTTTTTTGAATTCAGACACAGAAGATGAGGACTTTGATGGATTTGTGGGAGAAGAGTGATTAAAAATAATGCGCGTTGTCAAGTAGTAGAATAAACTTCAATTATAAATCACCGTTTTGCATCATTTACTTTTCTTGTAGGTCGTATGTTTTAGCAAGTGCCTTATAATACGGTGCCGTACAGAATAAGTACCGTACAGAAATAGAGTCCGTAATTTAGACTGCGCCTTATAGTACGGTCCAGAAAATACGGTAGGCTACGCTTGTTTTATAGGCTACGTTATTTGAGGTGGGTTATTTACCGAGACCCTAAATACAATAAGGACGTTGTGAATATCGTTTCTGATTTCCTATCTGCAGAAACTACGATCATATCTTTATTGTCAGGGATTTTATCATTCATATGTGCTGTCTCGTATGTCATAGACTCTTTGAATTTAGTGCAGTGGGTTTCTGGGCCTCTCATGGTTTTTCTTTGTTAAACACTGAGATCTGGGACAGGTATGTAATCAGAGAACACATTGTTTTATTTGACATGATGTTATCCTGTGCTGCATGAAATTCTTGCGCACCTGCTCTGCTCTCTCGGCGTTTTAACCCCTTTACTGCTGCTCAGTTCCCTGCTGCGTTCCAGCAGCACCTGTTAATATGGAGGAGCTCAGCTCCAGGTTTCACTCCTCCTGCCGAACCAAACTGGGCAAGAATAGAATAGAATGCCTTTATTGTCACTATACTTTTGTACAATGAGATTGGACACAATGCATTTTCAATTTTAACATGTACATAAAATATTACAACATAAAAATGAAAAAGGGTAGGGTGCACTGCTTCTGGAGCCCTATATACAGTGCTCTCCCTCAGAATCCCCTCAGCTCCCCCGTCATATGGGGTTCGAAAATGGACAGTGATTTTAAACTGGATTGTCAGCTTGGTGCAGTAGTGAAGTTCGGCTTTTAGCACTTGAGGCAGGTGGTGATGGTAAAGCTCGCACATGGGCACTTTGAATGCCTTCATCATGTACTACAATATACTTTATTTTGGAGTCAGTCAGTCCTCCCTAAAACGCCTCCTGTTGGTGCAGAACTGTGCTGCCAACAGGATCACAAACGAGGGAGCACATAACTGCCATTCTGCCCTCCCTCCCCTGGCTGCCTGTGCATTTTGGAGTTCATTTTAAGATTCCTTTATGTTTTTTAAATCTTTAAATTCATTCATTCATTCATTATCTTCTGCTTTATCCTCTATTAGGGTCGCGGTGGGGTTGCCCATGCCCATCCAGGGGAGAACGTTTCGGGCGCTGGGCAGATACACCCAGGACAGAGTGCCAATCCATCGCTGGGCACACACTCACTCACACAGACATGCACACAAACACACACTATATGGGGCAATTTGGAGAATTCAATTGACTTGATCCATGTTTTTGGACTGTGGGAGGAAACCCACGCGGACACGTGGAGAACAAAGAAACTCCACCCAGATGGGGATTCGAACCGGGAATCCCTAGCGCTGAGAGGCAAATGTGCTAACCACTAAGCCACCATGCCGCCCTAAATCTTTAAATTGATCTGTAAAATTTAAATTTCATTACTTTACATTTGGTCATTGGACAATAAAGTATCCTTGTTTCCTTGAGCTGCTCCATCCTCATGACCTGCTCAGAGGGGATCAAGCCTTTTTGATTACACCTCCTAAATTATGGAACGACCTACCGCTATATTTTAGACAAGCCTCTTCACTGTGCATTTTGAAAACTAGTTCTAGGGGACACAGGATTTGCGCCCCCTACCCAGCCTATTGCTTTTTTTGGTCCTGTCTGGTCCATGCTTTGTGTTATTAGTCCTTGTTAATTGGTTATTTGTTAATTAAGCTTCTCATCTAATTATCTTTAGCTGTGTTTATCCATCCTGTGATCTTCCCCCCATTTGGCTATATGTTTTCGTCTCTTCCTTTCCTGCGTGTCTGAGCATCATATGTGTTACATCATGTCTGTGTTTGTTCAAACTGTCAGTCTGGTCCTCTGAGGCTGGAACGACCGAAAGCGCTCACTTCTGTTTTCTCAGACGCTGTAGGTGAGCAAAACAAGGGCAAGAATGTAGGTTAGAATCTTATGTGGAGGTAGCTGTGATGCCAACCGATGGGTGACATGTACGTACCTTCATGAAAGAAGTCGACGACGACCTCTTTGTGGTCTTCTTACTTGCTGAATCTGTGTTGCTGGGCTCATCCGGGACCTCCTCTGTGGACTTTTCTGCTACTGAACGGCGCTCATTCAGCTCATCATCAGCTCTTGTCCTACCAGATCCATCATCCTTAGGCGTTGAGATCATTGAAGTTGGAACTTCAGAATCGACCTCTTCGTAGCCAAGCTCCACCCTCAGCTCCATCAGATACTCTCCAAAAGTCCTTCCTGAGCGCATGATATACCTATCATCGTAGGGCTCCAACAGCATGAAGAGCAACTCCAGAACCTTGTAAATCATCTTTTTGCTCCACTTCTCAATGTCCATGGCTTGTGGCTCCTTAGGGGCTTTGGAAAAAAATTGTTGGATTTTTTGACGGATGCCTTGGTACTCTGTGCTACCCTGAACAGCTTTCATGCGTAACGTCGGTGATGGGCTAGAATCTTCCGATCTTCCAGCATCATACAGCGAAGCCGATATCGACGTGGACTTGTGTGAGAATTTCTTTCTCATTGACCCACTTACTACTGAGAGTTCTCCTCCCTCAGCATAAGAGATACCAGACCGCTCCGGAAGGCCTGCACCTGAGGACTCCTCCTTAAACCTTTTAACCGATGTTTTAAATGGGTTTCGGAATTTCTTCCATGCCTGACCGCTGAACATCCCACTGGAACTGGTGGAGGAGGTGGTTTCCTCACTGAGTCCTTCACTTATCTGGGAGTTTTGACGGGAAATCTTACGGGTCATACTCTGATCGATCAAGCTGGTGTAGAGCTCATGATCCAGCTCTTTGTTTTTGTCACCCATCTTGGGGAACATGTAAGAGCTTTCAGATTCCAAACACTGACTGCTCACGCCACCGGTATCTTCTTCTTTTGGTTTGCGAAACCCTGATGCTGATGAAGCTTCAGAAGACTTTTCATGAATGGTCTTCAAATCAGATTTAGCTTGCTGCTTCTTTTTGCTCTTACCCAGATTGAAGATATTCCACGATGACCTATGAGGCAGATAAGAGGGTCAGAAGGTGTGGCAGTTTGATCACCGACTATCTCCATACCAAACCAAAACGTCCAAAACTCCCGTACTTTTTGGCGGCCTCCTTTTCTCGTTCTTCAGCCTGCAGTCTTTCTTCTTCTTCCCGTCTCTCTTTTTCTTCTTCAACTGAAGCCAACACTATCAAGGTGCTGAGGTGCATGTACTGCAGTTTGGTGAGCTGTATGGATTAACCAAACCAAACCACAGACATTCAGGACATTAACTGTATGTTATTGATGTGCTGCTTGTGTTTATTACTACTTTTCAGGTTGCTACTCACATTATATGGAAGGTTGGACATGATCTCATCCCATTTCCTAGAAGACAGGGTTTTATTAGATTCACTGAACAGCCATGAAAATAGAAATCAGATGCTTTACAATGTGATAACCTCAGATCGAAACATACTCATCAGAAAGAGTCACCATGGAATCCAAAACCCGTATCATACCCTGCAGCTTCTCATCTGAGGTCAGACTAACCTGTGCAGCCTCCATTTCTGTGACAAAAAATACAAATAAGATGAATTATCCTCAGGGCAGCACGGTGGCTTAGTGGTTAGCATGTTCTCCTCTCAGCACTAAGGATTCCCGGTTCGAATCCCAATCTGGGTGGAGTTTCCATGTTCTCCCCGTGTCCGTGTGGGTTTCCTCCGGTTCTCCGGTTTCCTCCCACAGTTGAAAAACATAGATCAAGTCAATTGAATTCTCCAAATTGTCCCATATAGAGTGTGTTTGTGTGAGTGAGTGTGTGCCCAGCGATAGATTGGGGTCCTGTCCTGGGTGTATCTGCCCAGCGCCCGAAATGTTCTTCCCTGGATGGGCATGGGGAACCCCACCGCGACCCTAATAGAGGATAAAAGTGGAAGATAATGAATGAATGAATTATCCTCATTATTTTGAGAGTGAGTAATTACTTTGCCCAAATCATGGGCGGTGTAGTGGTTAGCACATCGCCTCTCACTGCTGGGGATCCAGGTTAACCCGCTCTGTGTTGAGTTTTCATGTTCCCCCCCATGTCTGTGTGGGTTTCCTCCCAAAATCCATAAACATGGATTCAAGGTTTATTTACATATAAATTTACATTTTGTCGTTTAGCAGACGCTTTTGTCCAAAGCGACTTACAAATTATATGATGCTGCACCCCCCCCCCTTTTTTTTATTTTTTTTATCCATCTATTATCTTCTGCTTTGTCCTATATTAGGGTTGTGGAGGGGGGGGTTCCCGATGCCCATCCAGGGGAGAAAGTTTTGAGGCTGGACAGATACACCCAGGACAGGGCACCAATCTATCACTAGGCACACACTCACTCACACAGACACTCACACAAACATGGGGCAATTTGGAGAACTCAATTGACTTGATCCATGTTTTTGGACTGTGGGAGGAAACCTGCAGACACGGGAAACTGCACCCAGATGGGGATTCGATCCGGGAATCCCTAGTGCTGAGAGGCTAACCACTGTGCCGCCCTTATTGTTATTATTATCATTTTTTTTAACAACAGGTATTTGTTGAAAGATGCGTCTTCAGTAGCTTCTTAAAAATACGAAGTGACTGCCTTACGGACAGAGTTGTGAAGATGGTTCCAACATCCACAGGGGGAGAATTAGCTCCTCGGTGAGGTGGAACCACTAGGCGACAAGGTTAGTTAGGTAAATTAACTGCTTTGAATTGCCCTATATAGTCTGTTTGTATGAGTGTGTGCTAAGCGAAAAATTGGCACCCTGTCCTGGGAGTATCTGCCCAGCACCAAATGTTCTATCCTGGATGATTTCTCATAAACCCCGCCACAACCCTAATAGAGAACTAAACGGAAGATGATGAATATATTTGAAGCAAGGTTATTGTAGATTTATTACAAAGTTTAGTTTTACATTACTGTCGACTCAGCGTCTTATGTAAACACATTTTGCAGTGTTTGAAGCTGACTTATGATTTTAACTAACTATTAATAGATGGGATTTTGAAAATTTATACTTATTAATACCTGAAACCAAACAATGCCCTCCCTCTAAACTATGAACTCGTACAAATGCCACCAAACAGTAGTCATATGTACACAATCTAACAGAATTGTTGAACTTGTAATGTTATTCATGAGATCTCACTTGTATGATTTGTGTTCTCTTAAACAAGCAAGTTCAGATCCTTTCAGTATATGTATTCCTACAGCAGCTAGTTGCAAAATAAACTTGGGAGATAAAGGCAGTCTTATAAAACATCTGAAGGTTCTGAAATGTGGAATAATAGGAGAACACCCTTCAAGCACTGACATCACAAAAGAAACATGTTACCGTGGCTACTATAGATGACATGATTAGAAATGTTCGTTAAAACTCCAAAAAATATTCATTTCGTCATTGTGAATAACAGTTGCAATTCAGTTTCACAAAACAAATCAAATTAAAATGGCATCTTGTGAGGATATTGTGCTAAAAAAAATCTGGAGTGTGATCCCTCTTTTTTTTCTTCTTTTTTTTTTCCTTTTTTTTTTCTTTTTTTTTTCATAAAGGAAATGTTGGTAAGTTCCCGTAGATAAGGGTTTCCCATGGCCAATCCATGGGAGAACGTTTCGGGCGCTGAGCAGATACACCCAGGACAGGGCGCCAATCCATTGCTGGGCACACACTCACTCACACAGACACACTCTATATGGGGCAATTTGGAGAATTCAATGGACTTGATCCATGTTTTTGGACTGTGGAAGGAAACCGGAGAACCCGGAGGAAACCCATACGGACACGGGGAGAACATGGAAACTCAGATTGGGATTCGAACAGGGAATCCCTAGCGCTGAGAGGAGAACATGCTAACCACTAAGCCACCGTGCCACCGCAAATTACCATGTTCCAAACATTTAATTCAATGACACTTTATTGTCATTTACATAACATGTGGTACATAAAATGCAAATTAAATTCTGTTTTACAGACTGTTTTGACCCTATACATAAATAGTATGTTAAATGATATCTTGCCGCTGATTAATTGTTCAGCCATCTTAGAAACAGCGCTTACTTTACCACTCAGCTAATTTATGCAGCGTTGAAGATTTTGACGTTTTTTACTTTAGCTTTTTATTTCAGCGGTTGTTCACAGTGTACCTCCTCATGGGAAGCTCGTCATTCCGATAAAACCGACACCACTTTAAAAAAGCGACAGGGCTGTAATCTGTCCCAGTGATCTGTCGATCACAGCCACACATGGGTGTGGTAGCTCAGTGGTTAGGGTGTTGGGCTATCAATCTGAAGGTGTGGGTTCAAATCCCAGGTACACAAGTTACCAATGTGGGTCCTTGAGCAAGACCCTTAACACTCATTGCTCCAGGGATGCTGTGTGGCCGATCCTGTGCTTTGAGCCCAACCAAATTGGGGTATTAGTAAGTCGCTTCGGATAAAAGCGTCGACTAAATGACCAAACAAATGTAAATGTAATGTAGTCTGGTACCTCCCGATAACACCTTGATTTATTATTTTAACACGTTCTGTTATGATTCTTCCAATAGCAATATATCCATCCATCTATTCATTATCTTCCGCTTTATCCTCTACTAGGGTCGCGGTGGGGTTCCTCATTTCCTTCCAGGGGAAATCCTTCTTGGGCGCTGGGCAGATACACCCAGGACAGGGCGTCAATCTATCGCTGGGCACAGACTCACTCACACATACACACTCTATATGGGGCAATTTGGAGAATTCAATTGACCTTGATCCATGTTTATGGACTGTGGGTGGAACCCGGAGGAATCCCACGTGGACACGGGGAGAACATGGAAACTCCACCCAGATGGGGATTCAAACCGGGAATCCCTAGCGCTGAGAGGAGAACATGCTAACCACTAAGCCACCATGCCGCAATAGCAATATATTAATGAACCAATTCCAGATCATTCGAATAAAATATGTCCTTCTGGTAAAGTCTTCTACACGAATGGCATTCTAGGAGGTAAGCTCCTCTGGAACACAAACATTTGCCCTATTACAGTATCTAATTAAACTTACATTTGACAACACAAAGTGGGGAAAGCATGGGAATAAGGGACAGGACAAAAAACGTTCCACTTGAGATCGTGCAAAAGAAGAAAACAGATGACGGTTCACCTGTACATGCACATGACGGCGTAACTTAAGCTAACCCCCAATAGTGTGAAGCGGCAAGCTTAGCTAGAGTTCTGGAAAAAATACAAAGACGCGAAACAGAACTCGCAAGCGTTAACCGAAAAATTGCAGAGACAAAGACACAAGTTGAAAAGAGAGTGGACCGTGTCCAAAACATTGAACAGGTGCTGGGTAAGCTGATTAGAGTGGTGATAACAAGAGAGTAAACCACTCAACCAGGACGGGAGATCTCAGAGAGAGATTTTGATAGTATATACTTCCCCAGGTGGCACGGTGGCTTGGTGTTTAGCATGTTCTTCTCTCAGCACTAGGGAGTCCCGGTTCGAATCCCCATCTGGGTGGAGTTTCCATGTTCTCCCCGTGTCCGCGTGGGTTTCCTCCGGGTTCTCTGGTTTCCTCCCACTGTCCAAAAACATGGTCAATTAAATTCTCCAAATTGCCCCATATAGAGTGTGTTTGTGTGAGTGAATGTGTGCCCAGAGATAGATTGGCACCCTGTCCTGGGTGTATCTGCCCAGCGCCCGAAACGTTCTGCCCTGGATGGGCATGGGGAACCCCTGCGACCCTAATAGAGAATAAAGCGGAAGAAAATGAATGGATGGATACTGCCCCAGAGGGAGCTAATTGGTCGAATTTGGTGGAATTTGTATTGAAGCGCTGGAGCTGCCTTTGTCCACTCACTCTAAGACCGACCCCCAGGGAGCAATTAAAACACCACGGTCGATAATTATCAAATTCAGCTCTAAAACTAATGAGCGGATTCTCTGCAAGGCATGGTGTTTTTTAATCAAATTACCCTCCAGCAGTTATGTTGTAACGTAAGGAATATTCTGAACCAAGCGTGTGCTAAAACAATGAAAAATAAGCTATCAAACTCTATTTTGTGTGTGTTATGAGGATAGGACACAGGATTTGAATCGATGCATCAATACACCCACAGGAGTGTTTATCCATTACTCCTCTCTCTCCATTGGCTCCCTGTAGCTACCGCGCATTTAGTAAAAGTCACTGACTCTGGCCTACAGAACCATTTCTGGATCTTCCCCTTCTTACCTTAACTCTATCTATTCAAAATACATTCTGGTTCGTTCACTTCGCTCCAGTGATGATTGCCGCCTGGCGATTCCACCTCCCGGGGAGCTAATTCGCACTCTGTGACGTTCACTTCTGCAAAATGGTGGAACCATCTTCCCAACTCTGTCCATAAGGCAGAATCACTAAACAATTTTAAAAAACTACTGAAGACGCATCTTTTTAACAAATACCTGTTATGATTTGTTAAAAGGGGTGGGGGCAGCATCAAATAACAAGGTTTGATGATTCTACAGTGCAGTTAGTTTTCTTCATAACTACTGACCAAATGTTCTCATTTGTAAGTCGCTTTGGATAAAAGCGTCTGATAAATGACTACATGCAAATATAATGTAAAAATGTTTATATTGCCACCAACCCCCCCCCCCTTTTTTTTTATCCACTACGATGTACACATAATACTTCCCCTAAAGCTACAGGTTGTCATCTCCATTATTGTCTTCTACTTTTCTTTATACTTTGCAAGAGGAAGAAGAAGGTAAAACGTTCATTCATTCATCCATTCATTCATTATCTTCCGCTTTATCCTCTTCCAGGGTCACGTGGGGTTCCCCATGCCCATCCAGGGGAGAACATTTCGGGCGCTGGGCAGAAACACCCAGGACAGGGCACTGATCTATTTCTGGGCAATTTAGAGCATTCGATTCACCTTGCCTACATGATTTTGGACTGTGGGAGGAAATCGGAAAACCCGGAGAAAACGCACACGGACACGAGGAGAACATGGAACCCAGATTAGGATTTGAACCTGGATTCCCAGCGTTGAGAGGCAAACCACTAAGCCACCGTGACGCTTGAAAGAAATGGAATCGTTTTTTATTTAATATATAAATTTTGTGTCCTGTTTTGAACTAATACAGGACGCGATGTCTCTGACACTGTTCACAAAAAACAGTGCCTTTCAAAAATATCAGGTAGATGATACTCTGTGGGAGGCACAGTGGCTTAGTGGTTAGCACGTTCACTTCTCAGCGCTAGGGATTCCCAGTTCGAATCCCAATTTGGGTGGGGGGCACGGTAGCTCAGTGGTTACGGCGTTGGGCTATCAATCTGGTTGAGGGTTCAAATACCAGGTCCACTGAAGTTACCAGTGTGGGTCCTTGAGCCCTTAACCCTCATACAAGGGATGCTGTGCTTGTACAGATTGTAAAGTCGCTTTGGATAAAACCGTCAGCTAAATGACCAAATGTAATGTAAATGTAGTTTCCATATTCTCCTCGTGTCAGCGTGGGTTTCCTCCGGGTTCGCCGGTTTCCTCCCACAGTCCAAAAACATGGATCAAGTTCAATTGTATTCTCCAAATTGCCCCATAGAGTCTGTGTTTGTGTGTGTGACCCTAATAGAGGATAAAGTGGAAGATAATGGATGGATGTATGGATGATACTCTGTAAAACGCGTCTGTATTGTTTCAGTGTTGCACAGCAGATGATCAGTCATGAGATGAATCAGAACACCGCTGCAGACACGTAAGAACACAGTAATTCATACTCCCAATCATCTCCTGAGACTGATACTGTATAAAACATTGTTATTATGAATTTCAATTATGTTTGTGCTTTTTAAATATATGTTTATAGTATATTCAATATTTGTTATTCTATATTCTTTAATACTACTGATTTCCGGTTCAAATCCCAATCTGGGTGGAGTTTCCATGTTCTCCCCATGTCTATGTGAGTTTCCTCCAGGTTTTCCGGTTTCCTCCCACAGTCCAAAAATATGGATCAAGTCAATTTAATTCTCCAAATTGCCCTAAATAGAGTGTGTCTGTGTGAGTGAGTGGTAGATTGGCGCCCTGTCCTGGGTGTATCTGCCCAGCGCCCGAAACGTTCTCCCCTAGATGGGCATGGGCAACCCCCCACAACCCCAGTAGAGGATAAAGCGGAAGATAATGGATGGATGGATATTATTTAATAATGAGTGGAAAGAATATTGTTTCTGTATGTGATTTTCTTGTTGACTAATTGTAAAAATATTGCATATTGATTTTAAGTATCGATAAAAATGTAATCATTGGCTTGAAGAATTGATATCGTATCTAATCGTCATGAATTTTTTAAATTCCACCCCTCATAGGGACATAGGCTTCTTTATCAATGTGGTCACATTAAATGAGAGTCTGACTAAACGACTGTCCTGTTCCATGTGGGCAGCGGAAAGAGAGCTAAAAATGAAAAATGAGCAAACCTAGGACCTTTCAGAGTTTATATCAGTCCTAAATTTATGGGGAAGATCAAATAAAATTAATATAAAAACTCTTTTTATTAGAGAGAGTTCTGTATTTCACTAGAAACTGTATCCTGTACTACAAGTTTCCTGTTTAGTATATTCATTCATTACCTCCCGCTTATCCTCTATTAGGGTCGTGGTGGGGTTCCCCATGCCCATCCAGGGGAGAACATTTCGGGCGCTGGGCAGATAGATCCAGGACAGGGCGCCAATCCATCGCTGGGCACACACTCATTCACACACACACACACACTCTATATGGGAAAACCCACGCAGACACGGGGAGAACATGGAAACTCCACCCAGATGGGGATTTGAACCAGGAATCCCTAGTGCTGAGAGGCAAACATGCTAACCACTAAGCCACCGTGCCGCCTGTTTAGAATATGTTATGCTATATATATAGGTCAGCATGGTGGCATAGAGGTTAGCATGTTCTCCTCTCAGCGCTAGGTATTCCTGGTTCAAATCCCAATCTGTGTGGAGTTTCCATGTTCTCCCCCCTTGTCCATGTGGGTTTCCTCCGGGTTCTCTGGTTTCCTCCCACAGTCCAAAAACATGGATCAAGTTCAATTGAATACTCCAAATTGCCCCATATAGAGTGTGTTTGTGTGAGTGAGTGTGCCCAGTAATAGATTGGCGCCCTGTCCTGGGTGTATCTGCCCAGCACCCGAAACGTTCTCCCCTGGAAATGGCATGGGGAACCCCCCCTGCGACCCTAGTAGAGGATAAAGTGGAAGATGATGGTAATATATACATGAGAGGAACAGTGAGGGAAATTTACCAGGAATTTACCAGCCACCGTGCAGCCCTGGGCTGAAATTATTACCTAATAAAAATAAACATCCATCCATTATCTTCTGCTTTATCCTCTATTAGGGTCACAGAGGGGTTCCCCATGCCCATCCAGAGGAGAATGTCTCAGGCGCTGGACAGGGCGCCAACCTATCGCTTGGCATACATAAAATAAACATGCTATTTAAAATATTCTGTTTGATGTTATGTCAGCGTGTTCACGCCCTCTGATTCAATAATTATTTTCAGCGAATTAAAACTTTTTCCAGAAATATGACTTGACTTTCAGCATCAGCCTCGTTGGCAATTAAATAGGACTTCATGATGGAACTAATTAAAGTTTTTTTCAGGGGAAAAAAAGGATTGATTTCGTATAAATAATCAGGATTTAATCAGAGTGTGTTTTCTGGGTTATTTTCCTAAATAATATTGCAGTTCAATGCGTTTATTGTTGGTAATTTTTTACGTCTGGCTAGACGTGTGTAACGAGGTGGTGTGAATGAGGACCGGAGACAGGATTCCACTGACTCATTAACAGGATTTATGTATTTTAAGTTCATTAAAACACACATGCTGGCACACAGATGGTTTTTGCCATGTCCTCGCATTCCTGTGGCTTGTGATCGATCTATCCTCTCCCGGCATGTGATGTTGCAGCTTATAAAGGGTGCAAAATCCATCAGGCAGAGCTGCATCAGGTGCGTTAATTATCTCTATTCAAAGTTTATTGCTGATGGCACTGCTTTCTCCTCCCACACTGCTACGGTAACATCAAAATAAGTTGCGAGTGCAACGGCTCTTTTTACTACATTTCTGCATAATAAGATGTTTTTATAGCCATAAAATTGTTATTGACAGGTGGCTTAATTAGGACAGAGCATTCCTGAAGTTCCAGATGTGAAATGCATGACACACCACTGCTGACCAGCCCGTTAAACACCTCTGTGATTATCTACGATACAGATTTATGGCTGGGCTGTCTGATCCAACATCAGTGTCTGACCTCAGTGGGTGCAATGACTACGTATCTTATTATTGAAAACTGCAAAAATATATGTAAAAAAAATATATATATATATATATATATATATATGTACATGAATCAAGTAAAATAATGTTAAGATTTCTTAAAATAAGAAGATTATAAATTAGAAATTGTTTATTTATGTCTTAGCAACATTTCTTATTGTGTGCAGTCCACCGTATCCACACTAGGGTTAGGGTTAGTGACGTCACAATGGGTGTTCTCCCAATATTCCAGTTTTGGAATCTTTAGATGCTCTTTAAGCTCCTACGTTTATTTGGTAACCAACAGCTGTACTAGTGACATTTACTGAAAAGATCTGCAGTTGATTGTTTAAGAGAACATAACCGTATAGGTAGATCTTATCAACAACTTTACATTACAGTTAAGTACGTTGCCATAAGACACTCAATAAAAAGTTCACATTCCTGCCGTTTGTTTTACAAGGGCAATTTCGTGAGATCATGTACATAAGATTCCACGGTTTTAGTGCCATTTGTACGAGTTTAAAGGCGGATGGATTGTTCGTTTTCATGTATTAATGAATGTTTCAATCATTAACACTTAATAATAAAAGTAATAAGGTATAAGAGGGCGGATTATAGCGCATAAATTACAAGAAAGGGGTGTAATTAGGCTCGACTTTTAACTGAGTACAGTTACATCTCTTTCATATCATTTATTGGCTATAATACCCAACCTCGAGTGCCTTATTACTTTAATAAAACAGTCACAAACACAATATGATAAAACAGACAAAGTTATGATTTCTAAATGCGTTTATTGAAAGAAAATCGTTACTGAATTGGTCTTCCGCGACGTAATCTAGTCCGTTTTTAAAAGCCAACACTGATCTCATACTGCCATCTAGTGGTCCAATTACAGAACAAAAGCGTCAAGGAACTTCGTGCTAATCGGGGAAAGAAATATTTTATTTCACGAATATAAAGCGGTCAGAGTTGTGCGTCATTGTCATTGATATAAACTGCTCAGCCAATCAGATTTAAGGACCAAAATAAATATGAAATAAATGTATGGTAACTATGTTTTAGTATTATTTTAAAGCATTGTCGCTCTTACTAATAAAGGAAAAATATAGATAAAAACTAAACTAACTATAGATAAAAATAAACGAACTAATAAAATAATGAGGATAATTCATCTTTATTTGTATTTTCCCTCAAAGAAATGGACACTGCGCAGGTTAGCCTGAATGCAGAGGAGCAGCAGCGATGTCTGAGGGGGATGTTGGATTCTGTGGTATCAGTTTCAGATGAGTATGTTTCCATCTGAGGTTATCACATTGTAAAGCATCTGATTTCCAGCTTCGTGCCTGTTCAGTGAATCTAATAAAATCCTGTCTTCTAGGAAATGGGAGGAGATCATGTCCGGCCTTCCATATAATGTGAGTAGCAACCTGAAAAGTAGTAATAAACACAAGCAGCACATCAATAACATACAGCAGTGGTTCTTAAACTTTTCAGACTAAGTTCCACCAATTATCAGACCAAAACTTTTAGGTACCACCTATGTTTATCGTCACAGAACAACATATGGCGAACATTAATTAAGGTGCATTAGTGTGAATAAATCACAAAAAAGAGGTTGGGCGTGACGCATATCGGAGTACAGTTACACCTCTTTCTCATGATTTATTTACAATAATACACGACCACAAGCATGGTGGCTTAGTGGGGTACTCCGGTTTCCTCCTGCATCAAAAACATAGATTCAAGGTAAATTGGCTGCTCTAAATAGTGTGTGTATGTGAGTGAGTGTGTGCCCAGTGATGGCCCAGTGGTGCCCTGTCCTGGGTATATCTTCCCAGCACCCGAAACGAATGCCAATTGAGGATTGGAAGTGGAAGATAATGAAAGAATGAATACACAACCTCAGCCATCTTATTGCTTTTATGAACCAGTTACAAACACACTATAATAAAAAAACAAGGTTTGCGTTTATTGAAATCAAAATATATATACTGGACTTTTGCGACGTAATCTAGTCCGGTTTTTTAAGGAAAACACTGATCATGTCTCTGGTTTATCTAACAATCAAATCTAGTGGCCAAATTACAAAATGCAATTTATAAAAAACAAAAAAACATATCGGGAAATATGATGTAATGTATTTCCGTACCATTATGTGGCGAACCACATTGTACTACTTTGTATACCATCAGTGGTATGCATACCACAGTTTAAGAACCACTGATAACAGTTCATGCATGTCCTAAATGTCTGTGTTGTTCATCCATACAGCTCACCAAACTGCAGTACATGCACCTCAGCACTATGATAGTGTTGGCTTCAGTTGAACAACCAAAGGAGAAAGAAGAAGAAGAAAAAGAAGAAGAAAAATCGCAGGCTGCAGAAAGTGAGAATGAATCCATCATAAGGTATGGGAGTTTTGGATGTTTTGGTTTTGTTTTATCATGAAGATGGTTCGTAATCAAACCTCCACACCTTCTGACACTCCCTCCATCTTTTATCTCCCTCATAGGTCACAGTGGAACATTTTTAAAGGGATCACTCTGGGTCTGTCCAAAAAGAACAAAAAATCGAAGAAATCGAAGAACTCAAATTCAAAGGATGTTCGAGAAAAGGCATCGGGATCTCATGGGATCAACACCAGCACGAATGATCAGAGTCTTAACATTAAGTCCTCCAGTCGAAACTCACAGATAAGTGAAGAATCCACTCAGAGAACGACCTCCTCCACTTCCAGGGGGATGTTCAGTGGTCAGGTGTGGAAGAATTTCCGACACACATTTAAAAAGTTTAAAGTGAGTTCATCCGGTGCAGGCCAGGACTCCTCCAGCACTAAGCCCAGCTTTCAGGAGCAGTCTTGTGTCTTTTCTGATGAGGGAGAACGCACACTACTGGAGGGGTCAACGAGCAAGAAGAAATACAGTACTGAGGCCATTTCAATGTCAGCTTCACTGACTAATGCTGGATGGCCCACAGAATCCAGCACTTCCTCTACCTTACACATGAAAGCTGCTCAGAAAAAGCACCAAGGATTTTTTTCCAAAATCATAGATATTGAGGAGTGGAACAAAGGGGTGGTTTACAAGGTTTTGGAGTTGCTCTCCATGCTGCTGGAGCCCTACGATGATTCGTATATAATGCGCTCGGGAAGGACTTTTGGAGAGTTTCTGGCGGAGCTGAGGGCGGAGATTGACTACGAAGACTTTCATGTTGACTCTCCATCTGCAAAGATCTCAATGTCTAATGACAATGGATCATGTAGTACAAGAGCTGAGAAAGAGCTGAGTGAGTTCACAGAGGAGGTGCTGGATGATGTCAGCAACCCAGATCCAGCAACTAAAGCAAAAAAGTGGTGGGGTCCCATCAACTTCATAATGAAGGTATGTACATGTCAGCCATTGGTCGCCACCACAACTACCTCCTCTTACGATAGCACAGTTTTAATCTACCTTATTTGTTTTGCTCACCTACAGCGTCTGAGGAAACGGAAGTCAGCGCCTTCTCCTGCTCAGGCTTCAGAGGACGACACCGTTTGAACAAACACACTCGCACAGGCAGCCATGAAGTAACTTATACGATGCTCAGACATGCAGGAACACGAGAGACGAAAACATATAGCCAAATTAGGGGGGGGGAGATCACAGGACGGAAAAAACACAGCTAAAGATGAGCTGAGACAAAACTGAAACAAGGATTAACCAATTAACAACCAATTAACAGGGACTAATAACCCCTAATTACATATAGTGCAGACGGAATAAGCTGGAGAGGAGGCGCAAATCTTGCATCCCGTACAACTAGTTTTAAAAATGCACAGTAAAGAGGCTTGTTTGAAATATAGTGGTAGGTCATTCCATAATTTAGGAGCTGTAATCGAAAAGGCTTGATCCTCTCGGAGCTAAGCTCGACCTCGGTACCTCCAGGAGCAGCTGATCAGCTGACCTGAGGCTCCGAGTGGGCACATGGGGATGAAGCAGCTTAGGGAGGTACAGTGGGGCGTGTCCTTTAAAAGATTTAACAACACATAAAAAGGATCATAAAATAAAATCTAAAATGCACAGGCAGCCAGTGTAGGCAGCGAGGGGTTAAAGCAAGGTTAAAGCATCCAGGCTTTTGAAAACAAAACATAAAAGAAGTGCAAAGGGAGCAGAAAGAGTGAGAAAAGGTGGGGATCATAAAATTGAACCTTGTGAAACCCCATATCCCCCGTCATATGGATTCAATGAGATTGTATTGTCATTTACATAACATTTCAGGTACCACATGCTATGTTAATGCAGTATGATAATGAAGTCTTCTTGAATCCTTGAATCCATATGACAGGGGAGCTGAGGGGATTCTGAGCCAACAAAATCAAAACAGATAGAACCTAAACCTTTATAAAGTCCCACCACAAACACCCACAAAGTGCTGAAACCTTTAAAATAAATTATTGTGATCCACTGTGTCACAGTTAGTTCACATGATCCAAAAACCTTAATCAAAATCAACTCTTTACTATGCAGGGTTTTAAAACCAGACTAAAAATCCTCCAGGATATTAAGCTCATCCAGATAAGATTTACTTACCGTATTTTACGGACCATAAGGCGCACTGTATTATAAGGCACAGTTTGAATTACGGGGTCTATTTCTGTATTTGATCCACGTATAAGGCGCACCGTACTATAAGGCGCAGTCTCAATTACGGACTCTATTTCTGTTCGGTACTTTTTCTGTACGGCACCGTATTATAAGGCACTTGCTAAAACATACGACCTACAAGAAAAGTAAAGGATGCAAAACGGTGATTTATAATTGAAGTTTATTCTACTACTTGACAAAACACACATTATTTTTATTCACTCTTCTACCAGAAACCCATCAAAGTCCTCATCTTCTGTGTCTGAATTAAAAAGCTGCACTCCGGTGTTCCCCCTCATCGATGTCTGAGTCCGTCTCGTCGCCAGGCGGCCGTTCAGCAATGATGCCGGCTTTCGTGAAAGCTCGGACAACGGTTACAGCAGAAACCTTAACCCAGGCATCCACAATCCATTCACAGATGGTGGCGTAACTCGCTCGCTGCCGCCTCCTGAGTTTTAGTAAATGTGTGTTCGCCGTCTATCATCCATCGCTCCCACGTCGCCCGCAACTTTACTTTAAACGCTCTGTTAACGCCAATGTCCAGCGGTTGGAGTTCTTTATTTAATCCTCCCGGAATTACAGCAAGCTCCGAATTAATTTTCTTCACTCTGCTTTTTCAGCAGTGACAGTGATGTGTGGAAAAAACCCACCTGGTCGCACAACAATACTTTTATAGAATTTGGAACTCAGTGCACGTATAAGGCGCACCGGATTATAAGGCGCACGTCCGATTTCTGGGAAAATTTTAGGCTTTTAGGTGCGCCTTATAGTCTGAAAATATGGTATTTTAAAATGCCTTTTTAGAATAACATCACACATTTGCTAAGTGTGATGGATACATTATCACATGTATACACACACACACACAGCAGAACAAGGTAATTCAAATTAATAAAATAAATGAAAGCACTGACATAAAAAAATATAAAAATAAAAGAAAAATAAATAAATTTATATATAAATAAATATACATAATAATAAAATGAAAAAAACTAACTTTACAAGCAATTTACATACAGATTTACATACATAATTTATCATACAGATTTTTACAACAGCATTACCATCAGGTATTATATTTTTCAAACATTTTGAGTTGAATTTTTTTCTCCAAATCTCCAGATAAGATTTTAGCTGAGCATACTGTAGCAATTAGAGGACACCCTATTAGAGGATAAACCGGAAGATAATGGATGGATGGAATATATTTTTACATTGTAATCTTTTATGTACATTTTTGCACAGGAACATGTTGCTTTCAATTTCATTGTACTTTTGTATCATGAAAATAAAGGCATTTTATTCAATCCTAGTCCAGTATGGTTCAGCAGGAGTACTGTAACCAGGAGCTGAGCTCCTCCATATTAACAGATGCTGAGTCAGGAGTTTGCAGCAGAGAACTGACCAGAAGAGAAGGGGTTAAAATGCCGAAAGAGCCGAGTAGGAGGTTTTACTGCAACACCACATCAAATGAAACAGGAATGTGATCAGAAAACACATTGTCAGAGATCTTATTGTTTAACACAGAAAGCACACATGATTGTTAAAGAGTCAGCCCTCTGTTGCAATGAGGTTTTAGAGCCCCTGCTTAACTTTTACAGACTGTGGATGTGACATAGGACATAGGAGGAAGATATACAGGACTTGGGTGGATGTGGTAGCTCGGTGATTAGGATGTTTTGCTATCCATTTGAAGGTTGTGGGTCAAATCCCAGTAACCAATGTTGGTCTTTGAGCAAGACCCTTAACACTTATTGCTCCAGGGGTGCTGTATGGCCAAGCCTGTGTCCTGACCCCAACCGTGAAGTTTGTATACTTATATGTCGCTGGATAAAATGCAATGCAGGACGTTAGTCTTGGTACCGCCTGTAAAATTGCTGTGAGACAATGTACTAAGCTCTATATAAATACGTAAGACCTAGGATCTTCTACCTTGGAGGTATGGGTACGGAGAGCTTCACTTCTTTGTCTTGAATAAAATAATTTGAATTAAAAGAGGGCGGCACGGTGGCTTAGTGGTTAGCATGTTCTCCTCTCAGCGCTAGGGATTCCCGGTTCGAATCCCCATCTGGGTGGAGTTTCCATGTTCTCCCCGTGTCCGCGCGGCTTTCCTCCGGGTTCTCCGGTTTCCTCCCACAGTCCAAAAACATGGATAAAGTCAACTGAGTTCTGCAAATTGCCCCATATAGAGTGTGTGTGTGTGTGTAAGTGAGTGTGTGCCCAGCGATGGATTGGCGCCCTGTCCTGGGTCTATCTGCCCAGTGCCCGAGATGTTCTCCCCTGGATGGGCATGGGAAACCCCACCACACCGTGACCCTAATAGAGGATAAAGCGGAAGAAATGAATGAATGAATGAATGAATGAATTAAAAGAAGCCAAATCAGGGCCAATATTCTTACACTTTCTTGAAAAACCTTATTGAACAGCACCGATTATTTTCAGACAGCTACATTTCAGTTAAATGTCAATGTTTTTTTGTTTATTGTACATCAGAAGTGACCGAGGAAAAAAAATAAAAACAAAAAAATAATAAAAAGATGGCGTTTTTTCTAACGACACGGTATTGTCCCTCCAGCTACCCGTAGAAACGGCCCTTCTCACGTGCCGTAGTGCTCGTGTTTGAATCGCTGGCACTTTGTTTAGTGTGAGGCTTCATATATTTCGACTGTTTTATTTCTATTGAATGATGAACGTCCAGCCGTCGAACCCCAACAACCCCGTCGTGTTCTTCGATATAACTATCGGAGGACAGGTGAGTTAATAATTAGCTATATACATTATGTTAATTAGTTACATACATTAAGTCGGCGGCACGGTGGTTTAGTGGTTAGCATGTTCTCCTCTCAGCACTAGAGATTCCCGGTTCGAATCCCCATCTGGGTGGAGTTTCCATGTTCTCCCCGTGTCTACGTGGGTTTCCTCCGGCTTCTCCGGTTTCCTCCCACAGTCCAAAAACATGGCTCAAGTCAATTGAATTCTCAAAATTGCCCCATATAGAGTGTGTCTGTGTGAGTGAGTGTGTGCCCAGCGATGGATTGGCGCCCTGTCCTGGGTCTATCTGCCCAGCGCCCGAGACGTTCTCCCCTGGATGGGCATGGGGAACCCCACCGCGACCCTAATAGAGGATAAGCGGGAGATAATGAATGAATGAATATATTTAGTTGGCGGCTATCCGTGAGGAAAGTTGGGATGGTGGCTGCTGTTTATCGCATTATATATTTAAAATATAGTTTTAAATATATAATATATATATATATACTATATGTAACATGCTTTTACACGTATGTAGTTTTATTCACATATATTTTGATAACGTGGTAACGAGGAGTAGTGAAGATTATGTGACGTAGTCGTTTCCATGAGTCGGTTCTTTGTGCGGCGCTGTTTGGGAGTCGAATTGCGTTGTGAGTCGTTTGCAGTCGCGAGGGAAACAGACGCAGCAGTGCTGTATGGTTCTGATTAATGTCGATGATCAAGATGTAGAATCTGAATATAAGAAGCTGAACGGAATAATTTTATATACACACATCCATCCGTCCAATAACCAACTCAGGGTTTACTTTCAATACCATACTTGAATGTTTAGTGTTTACTGTACTGTGTATTGTCCTGTATTTATTGTAATCCTTGTGTTTGCACATGTGCACTTGATTGTGTAGTAGCTGTTATATGTAGCACCTTGTCTCGTTCCACATATACTGTACTGTACTTTATATTGTGGAATGACAAATAAAATACTTAAATACTTGAAATACTTGACTTGAATCCATTATCTTCCGCTTTATCCTATATTAGGGTAGCGGCGGGGGGGTTCCCCATGCCAATCCAGGGGAGAATTTTTCATTCGCTGTGCAGATACACCCAGGACAGGGCGCCAATCTAT
The DNA here is from genome assembly GCA_019802435.1 of Corydoras maculifer. Lineage (NCBI taxonomy): Eukaryota > Metazoa > Chordata > Actinopteri > Siluriformes > Callichthyidae > Corydoras > Corydoras maculifer. Next base: position 520,769 of record JAFMOD010001374.1, on the reverse strand, counting down.
CGCTGGGCACACACTCACACACACACAATTTGGAGGACTCAGTTGACTTCATCCATGTTTTTGGACTGTGGGAGGAAACCGGAGAACCCGGAGGAAACCCACGCGGACACGGGGAGAACATGGAAACTCCACCCAGAAAGGGATTTACCCCATCACCACTTAAATGTCTCTGCTAGGGTGACCAGATTCCAAATCACCAGATGTGGGACAAAGACTATGTGTGGGACACCAATGCACTGCCATATATATGTATATTCATTCATTCATTATCTCCCGCTTTATCCTCTATTGGGGTCGCGGTGGGGTTCCCCATGCCCATCCAGGGGAGAGCATCTCGGGCGCCGGGCAGATAGACCCAGGACAGGGCGCCGATCCATCGCTGGGCACACACTCACACAGACACACTCTAAACGGGGAAATCTGGAGAATTCAATTAACTTGATCCATGTTTTTGGACTGTGGGAGGAAACCGGAGAACCCGGAGGAAACCCACGCAGACACGGGGAGAACATGGAAACTCCACCCAGATGGGGATTCGAACCGGGAATCCCTAGCGCTGAGAGGCGAACGTGCTAACCACTAAGCCATATATATATATAATGACCTAATTTGCATTGTTTGTGTTGGTGGGCAAGCCCTTAACATGCGTACGTGTTCCCGATTGGTTGACATTCAAACAGCCCGCCTCTCCCCCGATAACAGACAACACAGCCATCCAATGTCGAATTATAAAAAGCGCTTAAAAACTGGAGTCTGACTTTCAATAACAATGCGGGACAACGTCTCAATTTGTGGGACGCGTGAAAAGTAATGAAATTGCGTGACTGTCTTGCACAAAGCGGGACATCTGGTCACTCTAATCTCTGCTGAACTGACAATCCACCACCCAAAATCTGCCAGCTCTCTGATGGTTCTGATTAATAGAAAACAGAGACTAACAAAAAAAAGCCACAGATGTACTAAAGTCTGTAAAACTACAAAATCCATCTATATGGTCAGTGGAGAAAATAGATAATGGAGCAAGAAGGGGGTGTATACATACTTTTGACTGGTTCTCTCTGTACATGTTCAGACCACCTTAATCAAACCTTCTTAACTCTGCCTCTAAAATGCCCCAGCTTCACTGTCCCTCTGAGTGAAACCTTGAATTCTCATTGCTCCATCACTGTTTCATGACTGATTTTGTGCCTTGGTTCCCGTCCGGTAAAATTGTCTGCAAATTCACTTAATGTAGCATGCTGTCAGATGGTGGATAAGGAGGTGACTTCTAGAAATAACATTTTTTGTGTAAACGTACTAATAACTTGTACGTCAAGTCTGGTTTTTGGTTATCGTCTGACAGGATATCACTTCTTATTGTTGCGCATCGGCTCATGATGTTCTCAGATCCTTTTTCCCCTTAACAGATGCTCTGGGGATCAGAATTCTGGTTATCAGATAACATACTGTGGTTTTGCTGTCGCATTGAGGCGACCAGATTAAAGATTAACCTGGGGCTTTTGTCCCTTTGTTGAAACTTATGTCACAAATATTTCTCATGTAGCAGCTGTTAATCATTTATTATAATTCACACATCATTATGTTTAGAACTTGGTCTGTGTTTAAATAATTTTTAGCTCTATTATTAGTATAAAAAAAATATATTAATAATAATAATAATAATAATAATAATAATAATAATTAGGGTGGCACGGTGTCTTAGTGGTTAGCACCCCATCTGGGTGGAGTTTCCATGTTTTCCCTGTGTCTGCATGGGTTTCTTCCCACAGTCCAAAAACATGGATCAAGTCAATGGAGTTCTCCAAATTGCCCCATATAGAGTGTGTATGTGTGCATGTCTGTGTGTTTGTGCCCAGCGATATATTGGCGCACTGTCCTGGGTGTGTCTGCCCTGTGCCCGAAACGTCCTCCCCTGGATAGGCATTGGGAACCCCCCGCGACCCTAATATAGGACAAAGCGGAAGATGATGAATGAATGAATAATAATATTCAGAAATAAAAAGAAACAAGGGATAAAGATCATATATATAAAATTACCTGTCCATTGCGTTACAGGATTATATATCTATGAATATTATATATCCATTGGGGAAACTTAATTGGAGCTGTGTGTCAAAGTTGTGGCCATGTTGCTCAGGGAAAGTAATTGCAAACACACACTGCACCTTTAATGAATGTTTTATTTGTGCAAGTTTTGACTAAAAGCAAACACATTGTTTTTTTTTACACCCCAATAAAAACAATCATAATATAAAACTGATTCCTTAATATAATTGTGCTGCACCATATGGACAAACATACTGACACACCATCACAAATCTGGTGGTCAGTTCGATAAATGGAAATACTGTGTGTGAATTTACTGCCGTCCCCATTCAACATTGCCATGTCCCCATCTTCCCACCATCTATTAATAGCTGCCTGTGTAATGGCCAGATTTGCATGAGGAAGCACTTGACTGGTGTAGGGAGTCCTTAATGGCTTGTACACAATGTGTAGGACAGACGGGTGGGGCAACATCACTACAGATAGTATAGATTATCAGTGGAACCTGGTTACGTGTGCTAGATGCACTGGACATACTAAGCTGGTACAGCCCTCTTAATAAGGGGTGAGGGACTCCAAACTAGTCCCAAACCTGCCATGTTTCTGACACTGAACAGGTTATTTTGGACCTGAGATGCACTGATGGCACAAGGAAGACCAAACTCAGAGCCAGCCCTGACCAGGTCTTTCTTTAAAGATTATTGTGACACAAAGTGATAGCATTGTGTTCTATTATGTTTGTAACAAGGACCTTTGATGTCAGCACATTGTCTGTATCAAACGTTTAAAAGGTTATCCATTTTTTTCATGCTGGCTGGCAGTCTTTTGTGTTCTTTACTCAAACGCCAGTAAGTGTTCCATGAGCAGATCTCGTCCGGCAAAGTGCACAGCGGCATGGGTTTGTAGCTGGTGCGCCAAATCCCCATGCCCACTGCTAGGCTGTTGGCGCAGGCCGCCCAGAGCAGGTTGACACTGGCGTATGCCGGAACCGTGAACTCTAGGAGTTCGCAGATCACACTCGTGAGCAGATAGGAAGTCCAGCTTAGTGCAAAGCACATAGTCAGGCTGATAAATAAAGGGGGGCCGTCCTGCACATCTTTGAATGCCAGTCCCTTGAGTCCCTCCAGTTTCCTGGAGAAGGTCATGTCGCTTGTAGGGATAAGTAAGTCAGCTGTGTCATTGGAAAGTCTGCTGGCTAGGTGAAACCAGCGAGGAACGTTCTTGTAGTGTAGTAGGAGTATGAAAGCCACAAGGATCAGAAGGTTTGTCGTGAAGTGGCTCACTAGAGGAGACCCTTGAACTTGACATGTCAGAGCTGTGAGGTCCTGCTGCAGGAAGATCATGAACACCTCTGTGTTTGTGCTGCAGTATGAGTATAGACATGCCAGCATCCATATTAGCAGCACTATGGTGCAGCGACATACTGTCTTGCCAGCTGAGTTATACACAATGTTTTGGCTGAAGATGCAGTCTACGGTTCCGGCTATGAGGATCGGCAGGGGAAGCAGGGAGTATACGGTGGAGCTATGCGACAGCAGAAAACATAGGGCCTGGTGTTCGTCAATGGTGTGTCGGATCCACCAGATCCAGCAGAGGGAACAGATCAGGATCACGTCAATCACATACATGGAGATGCTGAAGAGGCCGAAGAGAGATTTGGTGACGCTAGGTGTCCAGTAGAACAGAACCATGGTATTCAGAGCCAGTTTGAAGTGCAGGAGGAACAGGTACTCCAAGGTCTCATTATGGGTGCAGTTGGAGTCCTCCTCCTGTAGTATGGCCAGCATTATTCCCAGCTGACGGTAGGACATCATGGCTTCTTCTGTCTCCTGTGGAGAACATGCACAGAACAGGATCATGAACAAGAAAATTCTGTTGAATCTTGTTTTATCAATTTGCAGTTACTTTGATCCAAAATGACTGCGACGATGACCTTAGAGCACTTTAAACCTTACTGAGAATCAAAGGGACTTTAACCTAGTTCTAATGACTGATGATGTCCCACTTGGTTCTGATGGACAGAGCCTTAGATGAGAATTAGATGACTGAATCAAATTAAAAGGAATCAATTTGTAGTTGATTCAACAGACATATTTTTCAAATCAACTTTTTTTTCCCAAATACAAAATCTGCATCTTAGTTTCTCACACATTATAAGAAACATTATTATCGAATGAGACCCTTGCTGAGACTTGGTCCTCACAAGGTTTCCTTCTTTTAAAACGAAACCAACAAATGTCAGGGAGTCTGTCACTGATCTATGGAAGTTCAGGTTAAATGAATTATTGTACTATTGCTCTATAGTGATTAAAAACATTACTACAAGTTATATTGTGTATCACTTTGTATGTGATAAATAAATTGGGTTTGAGTTGAATAAACTTATAACTTGATGGTTGGATTCAGAGCACATTGTCAGCCATGATGCAACGTAATGCCTCATAGAGCAATAAGGGCTATGTGCTGTGCTGAAGGACCCACATTGGCAACTTCAAATGGATTTAGCCTCATCCTTGGGACAGCTGGACCAACATCCTTACAGTGGCCCCTTCACCCACATCACTGTGATTGGAGGGGGTCAGACTTGTTGGTGGCGTTTGATTGTGATTGTATCAGTGAAAACAGTGTTTGTTTAGTGTCATGTCATATACTTATGCTTACTGATCAGCCACAACATTTACATGTCAGTGGTAAGAGGGTGTAGAACACAAAAGTCTCGCTCTCTCCCTCGCTATCTCATTGTTTTTAATGATACTGTAGCGATTTGTTTTCTTGTCACTAATCTAGTATTACTTTACTTCCCAAGGACAAACAGGGAGGATCTTTAGCCACAACATTCCCTAGAAAAATACTTTAGGGAATTCAGCAAAAACCGCAGCTGTGTGTTTAGTGCTCCTGTAATCAGACGTTCTTGTGCAATTCGCGGTGCACACTGAATGAGCAGACGTGACCTTGCGCAAAACAAATCTGAGCTTGTACATGCAGACGCTTTTGTTTAAACAGATTGAGAATTGGATGAATCTTAAAGATCTCGGCAGGTGTTTTAAGGCTTATGGAAAAGCTTCACACAGAACCTATTACCCATAATAACGTACGTATAAAATCGAAGTAAACTTTTTTGTCAAAACTACAACATATACAGGATATACAGTAATATATATATATATATATATATATATATATATATATATATATATATATATATATTACTGTACATCCTGTACAATTTTATATATATATATATAGAATAAGATTTCATATATAACTATAGTTGCATACATAAATAATGTTTATTTTATTATACTAATTATAACATATATATATATATATATATATATATATATATATATATATATATATTCATAATCTCAGTAACTAAATATGTATAATTATATTGAATATATCATATAAAGCCCTTTGAATTTATGTAATTCCTACTGTATAACCTTTATAGATATATGCACTTATTGTCTATTACATCAACTCTACCGCTCATATTAGATAGATAAACTTTGTGGTTCTACAGTTATATTCTGTAGTCCAGTTATATTCTGTTTCTCTACATACTTTATTGGTCCCCTTTACTCTTTTCTCTGATGATCCAGACCCCACAGAGCAGGTATTATTATGGTGGTAGATGATCCTCAGTACTGCAGTGATGCTGACATGGTGTGGGTGTTGGTGTGTGTTCTGCTGGTACCAGTGGATCAGTTGAACTGAGAATAGTCCACCAAATCAAAACTGTCCAGCCACCGTAATCCTGTGATCACTGATGAAGGATGATTAATACAAGCCTTATGTCTCTGTAAAAGGTGTATTAATGAGCTGAATGTGTCTAATAGTGTGCATAAAGGTTTTAGACTCCAGCAGCTCTGCTGTGTATGATCCACTGGTACCAGAGCAACACACTAACGCACCCCCACCATGTCAATGTAGTACTGAGAATCATCCACCATCCTAATTATACCTGCTTTGTGGAGGTCTTAATCTTTAGAGAACAGAGCAAGGATGAGTAACAATGTATGTAAAGAAACAGATGGACTACAGAATGTAAATGTAGAACTACAATAAACAGTTACTGTAAAAAACCTTGCAGATTTTTAGTCCTGACCAAATGATTATTTGGATTTGGATAATTGGTAAAGAACCTACTAATCTACCGTACACTTCAGGGAACAGACTAACAAGTTAACTTAATAAAAGCCATTCAAAGCATTGATTGCACTACTTTTATGTAGGGTCTATTTCATGAACTCCATCTCTATTCAATGTTAATTATTTATTGTTGCTGATTAATTTACTGTTTAATTTAATGCCTTATTATTTCCCCTATGCCTCAGTTTTCAAAGCACAATTTTTTTTTTATTTAGAGGTCTATTCAACGCTGTGATTTCTAGTAAGCATTAAGCAAAAAATAAATAAAATCTTACCATTTATTGTATTCAGTCAAGGTCCTCGTTCGGAGCTTGTTATTTCATAAGCACTACTGCATGTTGCACCCAGCCCTTCGTGATCCGACTGAGCCAAGCCTGCCGTAGATGCTCCTCCTTTACCTGTTCCACCTGTAACCTGAAACAAACAGATGGTTTAAGCTCCACCCGCAGCTCAGTTGCGAAGAAGTCCGGCTGCAATTTCTTGTTAATCTATGAGGAACTCTTTAAATCCGGTTTAGTAAGTTGGTGTATTCATGACTTGAGCATCTTTTTAAATAGCTTTGAAATGAGTTTTTTACTAGCTTTAATTACATTCACTAAACTCCCTCCTCACGGTGGCTTAGTGGTTAGCACGTTCGCCTCTCAGCGCTAGGGATTCCCGGTTCAAATCCCTATCTGGGTGGAGTTTCCATGTTCTCCCTGTGTCCATGTGGGTTTCCTCCAGGTTTTCCGGTTTTCTCCCACAGTCCAAAAACATGGATCAAGTCAATTGAGTTCTCCAAATTGCCCCATATAGAGTGTGTATGTAAGTGGGTGTGTGCCAAGCGATATATGGGTGCCCTGTCTTTTGGTGAATCTGCCCAGTGCCCGAAACGTTCTTCCCTGTATGAGCATGGAGAACCCCCCACGACCCTAATATAGGATAAAGCGGAAGATAATGGATGGAACCTCCCTTCTTAAACAGACCGACTCCCCCATGCACTAGAACTCTGCAGTAATCCAGCTCCTGCATTGGAACTCTGACACCCTGACATAAGGGGCATGACTGGGTATTAAATAGTTTTTTGGATTACGAGTAAATAATTAATTTGAATTAAATAATTAATTAAGGGTGGTTGGCTCCATATCACCAAGTCATCAACTGTGCACCACGCAGTTTGATTTAGGGCATGTCAGTGTGACTTTGCTATCATAAAGTGCAAAATGCATGTGCCAGTTCTCTGTTATTTATGGGTGTGTTTTGGTAAATAAACCAACCAGGGTGTCATTTGTTCTGTTTAAGACCAAGCATGCTGTTTGGGTTAATGGTTATCTTTTGCTTTAGGATCCTGGACCTGGATCACTGACAGTTTTACTTTCATTTATAGCAAAGAAAACAAAAAGTTTGGAGAACAAAGTAATCGAAACTCGAAAAACCAGGTCTATGTAGCTGAAGGGTCTGATTTTATTCAGAATGAAGTTCAGAATGAAGTGGAACAATAGTTTTTGTTTGAATTCGTTATTTTATATTAATATTTAGAATTCACACCATAGAGACCAAATTATTAGGACACTAACCTTTTACAACATCCTTAATTCTCATCTAAATCGATCTTTATGTGGCCGCACCATCTTTCAATTACTTACAAAGGCTTTCTGCAACATTTTGGAGTGTGTCTGTGGACATCATTTCCCATTCAGACAATCATTTTTGTATGGCTTGGGCAACACATCGACTACGTCGACGTAATCAATTACGTTGATTTGCATAACCTGCGTCGATGCAACCAGAAAGATAAGCTACCAGAAAAATGAATTTCTCCGGAGCGCAGCAGATTAGATTCAGATTAGATTTTGAAGTGTGGGAGCACTTCACACAGAAACACAACAGCATGGTGCTTTGTCAGATTTGCACAGTGGAGGCGGCATAGAATCGGTTTACTTGTTTGTTTGTTTTTTTTATCTCAGCATATTATTTTAAGACTTTAACACATTTAATGTGTTTTTGTTATTAGAAGTGCATTACTAACTATTTCTGTATCATCCTGTGTAAATACATGCAGCTTTTCTTAAGACTGCTCGTTTCATATTGCATTCAGATTAATTTGAATGTCCGTGCTTGTATATAGACAGCAAAAATATATAGTCCATAAAATATAACCTCAAAGTTAAGTAAAAACAGACTCATTACCTGGTGATTTAGTCATTTAAAGTAAAAAAAAAATGGGAAAAAAAGAATTTTTTTGTCTTGTATTTTTAATGAGACATTTCTGTAATAGTAAAAGACTCATTTTAAAATATTTCATTTCATCATTCTAATGTGCTTTATAATATACTTGAATTATTGAATCTCTTGTGGCTGAGATTTTATCCTTGATAAAGCTGTTAAGGGCTCTATTGAAACACAAAAATTCTTTAGCATTAAGAGCACTGTTTGATTTGAAGAAAAAAAAATTTTAATAAAACATTTTTTTTTTCATTATTTTGGAGAATTAATTCCAAACACAATCACATTAGAGTAATCGTTTTTAGATTAATCGACAGAAGATTAATCGTTAGGTGCAGTCCTACATTTTTGCGACTAATCGCAACTAAAAATGTTTTTTTTTTTTTTTTTTTTTTACAATTAATTAATCGTGCGAGCACCTCAAGTTTTTCATGGTGACATTCATAATAAAAATTTCCAGAAACTCTGGAGTGAACCAGTCGACAAAATAACTGTTTTTGATTCCACTAATCGGAGTAAGCTGACATCACACATGGTACAAATTTGCTAAAATAGCATCTAATAAAAATATATATATATAAAGTGAAAAATCACTTAAAGTGGGTTCTAGGACCCATAACAGTCCATAGTTTTTGTGCTTCCTGAGAAATAAGTCTACTATCTTGAACTTGAAAGGCGGAAGTGCAGACTACATAGAAAAGTTAAACTACCTATTACCAAGGTGAAGTGGACTAATGCTTATGTTGCTAGATGTAGCTTCATTGTTAGGCTTTAAGAGGACTACAGAACTATAGTAACAGCTGAAGCTGCTGCTCAGCTTGACGCCCTTCACCCTGTCCCCTGTAAATCGTGTATTCAAATATGAACTCTCAAATAAAAGGTTTATTATAATAAACCATCGTTTCTCTGATGCAGTAGGTGGTGTCAGGTTGGGTTGAGCTCTTTATACTTACTATATGAGGAAAAATGCTCGATTTGATGTAGAATGTATGTTCAGAGTTGTTGATCTTTTGTAGTCCTCCCACAAATATTTCCGCAAATAGGCTGTTAATCTCTTGAATGTTTTCGTTACCTGTGCTGAAAATCCTGATCCGACCTGAGTCCTGAAAAACAAGAATGTTCAGAACATTCTTTAAGAACAGACATGAAGACACTATTTAAAGACACAGCTCACCTCTTGAGCAAAAACATAGATGGATGTCTTGTTTGTTATGCTCATACACTTTAGGAAGGTGCCAATGATAATTGGAGGCTTGGGGCAATGGCTCGGTGAATGTCACACTCAGCTTCCAGACGAAGCCTATGTCTCAGCCCCCTCTTCGGCCCACACGCCGCTGAGGAACCCTGAGAAGGCTGACACGGTCCTGATTTGAATACCTGCATCACTAATGTTTGGGTTCAAATCTGCAGCATATCATTTTGTCAACAGTGCCAGGGTGGGGCATGGTGAAACACCCAGATACTTCAATAAACAGCATGATGCTGAAATACAGCTTTATTTACATTGTTAATTAGAATCTGTTTGTTCAGGATGTTGGAAGAATGAAGGTCGAGCTGTTTGCAGACGTCGTTCCAAAGACAGCGGAAAATTTTCGGTATGTTGCAAAAATAATTCTGACTTGGAAAGCACTTGCCGGCCACTTCATTAGATACACATCCCTGTTTCTATATCAGCAGTTCTGCGATCACATCCTGTAGTACATCTGTTTCTCTATATGCTTTGTAGTCTAACCCTAACTGATGATCAGGACCCCTACAGAGCATCATAGTACACTATACACAGCTGTGACATGGTGGTGGTGATCTCTCATTGTACATCTACAAGGTGGAGCACTAAGCTTGATATGTACAGTGAGTGGACACACCACCACCACCATGTCAGTGTCACTGCAGTACTGAGAATCATGCAACACCCTAATAATACCTGCTCTGTAGGGGTCCTGGTCATCAGAGAACATAAAGGTAGCTGAAATAGTAGAGTAAGCAGAGAAGCAAATAAACTACAGAATGTAATTGGTGAACTACAAAGTCCATCTATATGCTAGGTGGAACCTAATAAAGTGGCCAGCGACTGTATATTAATGTAATATCTGTAAACATCAAGAGAATTTGTGCCTCCTTCATGATGATCTTATTTATCGTGGCTCTGAAACAAGATCTCATTTTAGTTTTGTTATAAAAACCAACATTCAGGAAGCAGGTGGCTGAAAGAAGTACAATGTTACACGACCGGGCACAATGAGGGATGGAGATGGGCTTTGCTCCATCCAGACACTTGCAGTTCTGTGAATTTCAGTACACTTTGTGCTAGCTGGTGGTGCAAACACACCCACAGCCCTCTTTTCCCTTGTTACTGCATGCAGACAGACAGACAGACAATTAACACAGATGAGCCACAGGTGGCCAGCACCTCATTTGGTTTCCTGGCTTCACCTTCAATTCCCAAGCCTGCCTCTCCATCACATACTCTCATGACCTAATTACTGAGTACTGATAAGTGTGTGTGTGTTCTTGGAATTGTGTATGTATAAGCATGAGTGTGTGTTTGTGTGCTTGTGTGTGTACATTGTTTGTGTGTGTATATTGGTGCATGCACGCATATGCCTATGTATGTTATAATAGTGGGTGTGTGTGCGTGCTCATGTTGTATGTGCAGTGTTTGAGCTCGCTCTTCTGCGTGTGTGTTTGCGCATGCATGCTCATGTTATGGAGTTGTATGTGCGGGTTTTTGTGTTAATAGGTTGTGTCTGCTCGCCCTTCTGAATGTGTGCAACGTGTGTTTGTGTATGCTAATGTTATTGGGGTTATGTATATGTGCGTGGGTGTATGCTCATGTTATGGTCGTTTATGTGTGTGTGTGTATATGTGCTTAAACATTTACATTTTGGTCATTTAACAGACGCTTTTATCCAAATCACAACATCTCTGGAGCAATGAGGGTTAAGGGCCTTGCACAAGGACCCACATTGGTTACTTCAGTGGATCTGGGATTTGAACCCCCAACCTTCAGATTGATAGCCCAACACTCTAACCACTACCACACCCCTAAAAAAACTGACATTCCACTATTCCAGCACAATTATAATTAATCTTTTTGTGTTATATATAAATGTGATTAAAATGATGAACCACATTGCTGCTTCCTGAAGATTTTTTTATTTATTTATTTATTTATTTATTTTTATAAATACTCTTTTTGTCCTCGAACTTATAAGTTGTTTGCAACTTGCCATTTCAGTCCAAAGTCCAACCAGGGCCATTTATTTGAGATTTAAGAAATGAATGTGGTATTATTAAGAAAATCACAGGCTGGATGCTACATGCCTGACTGTTGTTTCTAATGCCCCACCTCTCTGTGTTTGTTCTTACAGGCAGTTCTGCACCGGGGAATTCAGGTAACATGGTCAGGGAGCTCGAGGCTTGAACCCTCAGCCATGCGGTTGTTTTTGAAGATACTATTTATTTACCTACACCTATATCAATTGTCGCACAGCCAGATGATCCTGAATTTTGGTCCTGGGCAGGGTGGCCAAGGTCTGTTCAGTTTCCTCTTGATGCTCAGGGATGTATGTTTCCCCACACTATAGGCCCGTCCATGGTGTCCTCCCACTCATTACCACAAAACACCCCCTAGATAAGAAGCTTATTATCCCGAAAAAGAGTTTTGGAAAAACATAACGCCAACTCAGTCCACAGTTATGGAGGCTGCCTGAAAGTACACATGTTGTCGGCCTGGCGACCAGCTTAGTTGCCCCTGATAGCCCTATACAATTTGAATAGACTTCCATGCACCTGCATATCTACAACACCACATATGCTAAAATCTTTCCCCTTTACAGTAATAGTTTTAACTGGTGGAGCAGTAGCAATGGAGTCATCTGCTCTTGTAGAGACGTCAGGAGCCAAAAAATTGAGTGGCAAGTTTAGATGCCTATATATTTTACTGTTTCAAACCATATTTCATGTTGTGACAAGTGAGTAGTAGCAATAGCATGCAAATTGAAGTAGTATGAAGTAGCAATGAAGTGAAGTATATAAGTATTTGAGTAAATGGTTGATATTTGTAAAAGAATGTCGTTTTTGTCCTCTGTGTTCACGTCTTTCACTCATTTGCTTTGTAAATTTTCTCTCACAGAAAAGACGGCGTTCCTATTGGTTACAAGGGCTGCACTTTCCATAGGTAAGTCAGTCACAGCAGTCCCTGCATTGTTCAGTGTTTGCTAAAATACCATATATGGATACAGTATGGAACTCTCATGCTGTTTGTCAAGTTTGGGAGTTTTAGAATACATTCAGGTTAATCTCCATATAAAACTGTTGTTCCATTCAGTCCCACAGCCACAAGGGTATGGAATCAGGCACCTGGCCATGCACTTCAGAGATTTGCATGCTTCCCAATTCGTGCCTGGAGGGCCCTTGTTGCCCCAATGCACAAAGCCACGGAGGTCATTGTGGATGATCTTGACTGTCCTCTGATCTTAACTGCATCAAACACAATTAAATTAACAAATTGCCTAAATTTGGCACGGTGGCTTAGTGTTTAGCATGTTCTCCTCTCAGCACTAAGGATTCCCGGTTCGAATGCTCATCTGGATGGAGTTTCCATGTTCTTCCTGTGTCCACGTGGGTTTCCTACGGGTTCTCCGGTTTCCTCCCACAGTCCAAAAAACATGGATCAAGTCTATTGAGTTCTTCAAATTGCCCCATATAGAGTGTGTTTGTGTGAGTGAGTGTGTGCCCAGCGATAGATTGGCGCCTTGTCCTGGGTGTATCTGCCCAGCGCCCGAAACGTTCTGCCCTTGATGGGCATGGGGAACAACCCCCCTCCCCCGCGGCCCTAATATAGGATAAAGTGGAAGATGATGGATGGATGGATGGATGGATGGATGGAAATTGCCTGAATTCAGTGATTAGGATGTGTGTCCTAATAGTTTTGTATGTACAGCCTTCCTGTTACTTTTATTGTAAACATAGGTTTACATCCCTGTTTTTCTTTTGCAGAGTGATAAAAGACTTCATGATTCAAGGTGGTGACTTTGTAAATGTAAGTTGGATCTCCTTATGTGAGTGAAGTAGCAATGGGATGTCTTACTAATAGATTAGACTAATATATTTACCTTTCATCGCTGGGTCTGTGTCTTTTGGGCTTTTTGTGTGAAACACATGGGAATTTAGGGTTTGTTGTGTTCATCTGAATTCATCTGAACTGTGTGAATTTCTTACAGTGCACATAATGCACCCAAAACATTGCTTTACTTTTATTTTATTCATTCATTCATTATCTCCCGCTTTATCCTCTATTAGGGTCATGGGGGGTGGGGTCCCCATGCCCATCCAGGGGAGAACGTTTTGGGTGCTGGGCAGATGCACCATCGCTGGGCACACACTCACTCACACAGACACACTCTATATGGGGCAATTTGGAGAATTCAATTAACTTCATCCATGTTTTTGGACTGTGGGAGGAAACCGGAGAACCCGGAGGAAACCCACGCGGACACGGGGAGAACATGGAAACTCCACCCAGATGGGGATTCGAACTGGGAATCCCTAGCACTGAGAGGCGAACATGCTAACCACTAAGCCACCGTGTGGCATACTTTTTTTTTAATGATATTGTATTTCTGTTTTGTATTGTATTGCTCTATTTGTTTTATATAGAATATATTTATTGACTTGGTAAAGTGTGTGGATGCTACAGTGTTGTTGGTTGGGTGGTGCCCTAATATTTTGGTCACAAAAGGTGGGACGGTGTCCCAATGTTTTGGCCATGTGCTTTGGGATGCTGTCTTAACATTTCGGCCATGTACACAGATATATTTTTTTAAATATTTTAGCCACACTATGTAGAACAGTGTCTTAATATTTTGTCCACACGCCATTGGATAATGTCCTAATATTTTGGCCACACAACGTGTGCCACTTCAAAAAAGCAGCTTGGATGGGTCTTTGTCCTGCCATTCTTAACATGTTGATGGTTCTATCCACAAGCTAACTTGATAATTCCGTTTACAGTTCCAGCTCTATCATGCCCTCTGGTGTTCATATCGACCAATTGCAACAGAATTAAACCCGCACTGTGTGTATTATTAACTATTGACTCCACGTTGTCTTTACAGGGTGATGGTACAGGGATTTGCAGTATCTACAGAGGTCCCTTTGCAGATGAGAACTTTAAAATGAAGCATTCTGCTCCAGGACTACTGTCTATGGTAAAAACAGGGATATTGGGGGCAAAGTCACGAAATTTACCTTTAATATTGCTTTCTTTTGTGGTTTCACAACTTATTTCCATGCATGCATCCTGATTGGATCTAATTTACCTTGCATGTATGTATATTATATGGTCAAAGGTATAAGGACATCTAATAACATGAGGGTCCATGATTATTAATATAAGAAATATTTTATACTGCAGCATTAGTTCCTCACTTGAACCAATAGCAATGATTTTAATAATAAAAAACACATACTTTTGGCTAGGTTTGAGTAACTTACACATTTAATTTTCTGTGTAAATTATTATATGTTGCATTATTTTTGCCTCTGTTCTTTTGGGAAGACTTACTTTAGATTTTCACAAACTCTTAAAGAAAATCTTAAAGGCCTAAGCCTTTTAACTCGAAGAGCATTTCACCTGTCCCTCATTTATTTACTCTACAGGCAAATAGTGGCCCTGGGACGAATGGCTGCCAGTTTTTCATCACCTGCACCAAATGTGACTGGTTAGATGGGAAGCATGTGGTGTTTGGTAAGTGAGTCTGTTATCCATGTGAAGGTGATAATAGTACAGTCCTTCGTACCCTTGCATTGTATAGTAAACAGGAAATCAGAAACAAGTGAAGAGGATGTAGCTCCTCCAATGCTGTAGAAGAAAGCCTTTCCTTTACTGTGAGCCCAAGGGTGAAGTTTAAAGAGAAAGAGTCTCAAACGTATTGATACTAATAAATATCCTAAATACAAATTAATTTATTATACACTGACCAACAAACGCATGCCCAAAACCATGAAAGAAATATTTACACAAGACGATACAAGAACAGTCCTAACTTACCACCCAATTATAAATATATTCATTCATTCATTATCTCCCGCTTATCCTCTATTAGGGTCGCGGTGGGGTTCCCCATGCCCATCCAGGGGAGAACGTCTCGGGCGCTGGGCAGACAGACCCAGGACAGGGCGCCGATCCATCGCTGGAATTATAAATATAAAAATGGAAATATAAAACAGACTAAAGCATAAGATAAAATAAAAAGAATGAAATCTAAAACCAGAAACTGCCATTAAATGACAAAAAATGTCTGAAATGGCATTAACCTTCAAAGAAAGAAAATACACTGACCACTTTATCAGATGCTTCTCTTTAGGGACACTTACTGTCCATTATGTCATCTCCACTGATCATATAGATGGACTTTGTAGTTCTACAATTTGTAGTTCGTCGGTTTCTCTACATACTCATTCATTCATTATCTCCCGCTTATCCTCTATTAGGGTCTCAGGGGGATTCCCCATGCCCATCCAGGGGAGAACGTCTCGGGCGCTGGGCAGATAGACCCAGGACAGGGCGCCAATCCATCGCTGGGCACACACTCACTCACACAGACACACTCTATAGGGGGCAATTTTTTGTGTGAAATTAATTAACTTATTCCATGTTTTTGGACTGTGGGAGGAAACCGGAGAACCCGGAGGAAACCCACGCAGACACGGGGAGAACATGGAAACTCCACCCAGATGGGGATTCGAACCGGGAATCCCTAGCGCTGAGAGGCGAACGTGCTAACCACTAAGCCACCGTGCCGTCCTTCTCTACATACTAGTTCTCTAAATGATCTGGACCATGGGATTCTACAATACAGTTCTTAGTATTGCAGTGACACTGACTTGTTGGGGTGGTGTGTTGCACTGGTATAAGTGGATCAGAAACACAGTTGTGGATATCACAGTGTGCTGCAGTCTCTTACTTCTAATTGACAGTTCAGTACATCTGGTGGGAATTTTCACCTATTACTTGATGACTATACAGACCCTGGTTGGCTGTTCTGACCTACTGCTTTTCTCTACTGTGTAGTATGTTGTAGGTTATTTTAGACATAGAACTGTATGTTGCTGGGTTGGTATAAGGGAGAAAAAGGAGTATTTCCCCCAAATGCAAATGGCATTTAACATTTGATTTATCAGTGCAGTTAAACACATACTGAGTGAGGTGAGCACACATGCCCGGAGCGGTTGGCAGCCTTGTACACAGTGCTCAGGGAACAATGGATGTTGGGTGCCTTGCCCAAAAGCATTTCATCCATAGTACTTGTTGGAACTGGGAATCGAAATAAGGACCTTCTGGTTGCAAGGCTGGATCCATAAACACAAGCCAGTGACTGCCCCTAGACTGCATCTGTCTCGATATGCAGTAAGACAGATGCAAAATGAGGACAAGTGGTTACTTTCTGTATACAATTTATCTGAGAATGTGATTTGTCTAAATTAAACCAAGCATTATATCTGTTGTTAATGTTTCATTTTTATTATTATTTTCAGGAAAAGTGGTGGATGGTTTACTAATCATGAGAAAAATCGAGGTAAGACTCATATAAACCTAATTACACAAGCTGCGTCCGAAATGTCTAGTACTAAAGTACTAGATACTAATTTTAATCTAGTGAGTAATGCTACTTGATGAAGTAGGCTTTTCAAATGATTATGTAGTAACCACACAGCTTATGTGATGGGTCTACCATATTAGAGATGTAATATTTTACTAGTTATTCTCACCTACAGCTTTTGCCTGCAACATAGAAGGTAGAATGCCATTTCAGACGTAGGCATAGCCAAGCTTTCTGGAATATTTTTTAGTTTGCATGTGTCAAAAATAATCTGCAATGCAAATGAATCCAGGACCTAAAAACTACCAAAATAATGTTAGCACTTAGGATTTAACTCTGATTTAGGGTTGCTGTGGTTGGATTCTGCAATATAATGTAAAACAGACATTTTTAACATTAAGTGGTTTGTACTTTTAATGCTTTGGCTTTCTGTACATTTTATTACAGAACGTTCCTACTGGCCCAAACAACAAACCCAAACTCCCCATCGTCATCGCACAGTGTGGAGAAATGTGACTTCTTTCTTGTTTTTGTATATTTTTATCAGATCATCAGTGTTTTAAAGGATTTGTGTTCGTGTCAGTACAGATTGATTAAAAAATATATACTCAATCAAATATTTTGAGGATCTGTCCTGCGTTATTCTTTAAACTGTAAGCGATACTGGATCATCCACCTGTACACGAAAGTTAAGTTAAAATGTGGTCACTTGGTGTGGAAATAGTTGGAGGCCCTAATGAAGAATGAACCCATGTGTTCATCCTTTGCACTAACAGTGCAAGAATTTTATAAATCAGTCTCTCTGATGTGTAAATAACATGGCCAGGTGGATATATTTCACAAACCCCCTACCATCCAGCATGTCGACACCCGTTGCCTATGTGATGTAAGAATATGTTCATTGTGCTTTGCTTTATTTGGATCACATTACAATTTACTATTCACCATGTGACCTAAACATCCTGTGCCAACTTTCCTGAATACCCCTAAAGTTTTTTTTTCTTGGGGAATGGTTTTATTCCATCCCTGATGCCATCTTACTATTGCATAACCGTGCTCCCAATTTGAAGCTATATTCAGAAACTCCCCTAAAATGGAAGAAGTAGTCAATTCCTGCTGCTTTTCAGCCAAATCCACATCTTTGACCTATACAACACCCTCTTCTCTCCCCACCATCGTAGATCGGACCCCCGTTCCCTTCTACACAAAAGAACCCTTTCAGCCAGCGTGCTGGAAGAGTCCTGGGCTCCGCAGGAGGTTTGCGAGGGTCAATGTTAAAGGCCGTCTTTGTGCTGGGATGTTGACAACAAGCTCTTCACACATCATCCAACTCTTCGGCTGCAGCGCCAGCATAACATTTACATAACAAAAGAGAAAGGGTGGTGTGGGACTGGCTCCCACTTGGCCATGGCTCGGTCATGTTGAGTGCGGCTGTTTAAAATGCGTTGCCTGTGTGAGAGGACGTGGTTTTTCAAACTCGACCTGCTTCATATAAATGGAAACTCGTGCACTGGGTTAAAATTAGGAATCAATTTATTTACACCATGCCATTTTATGGTAGTTGAGGTCTTTGTGGGGCTGTGCTTTGATCGTTTTGTGTTGTATTATTATAATTTTTTTTAAAGAATGTTCCTCCAAATGCGTTTGATTTATCCAAAATGCATTTTATAGCCCAAACGTTGACTGGCATGTTAATGTCATGAATAATCTTGTTGAGACTCGTCTGACTAAAAGTATGGGATCTTCTACTTAAAACTAACCACACTGTATATATCATTAAAGTATTATTATGTATGATTTTATATAAGGTGGTAAATTTGACGCTTTTGTAAACTATACCTGGGAACTGGGAAAAAAAACTAAAATTAGAATTAGTAGACCGAGTGATGACGCTTCTTAGACAAGGGCTGCGTCCAAAATCTCAGCTACAGCTCTAAACAGTGTGTTAATAGAACACGGAAGCGAGAGGTAACCTACCACGCTACTATAGTGTATTGTATGTGATTTGGAACGAGGCCGAATGACTCCATCTTAGCGAGAGACATTGCCGTACTTCTTCCTTCGTTGGCCAATCGCGAAAAAGAAATTCGATGACGTGCGTGACGGGCAGCCAAACGGCCCAATGGGATTGAGAAATGCGCCGACGACGGAAAGGCTAACCAATCACAGCGAAGGAAGGCTGCCGACTATCCCTCCGAATCTTCAACGATTCCGTCCAGTTCGAACGGCACGGGAGCGGAGAAAGGAACGCAGAGAGCCCGAAGGCAGTAGCCCCCACCACCATCAACACCGCCGGCCCAGGTTACCATCTAGCACCGGGAGAAAACACACTAGAGAGCCACCGCCGGCTTTAACAACAGGACGCCACCATGAGCAGCGAGGCCGAGACACAGCCGCCGCAGCCTGCCGCCGACGCGGAGAGCCCATCCAGCCCGGCAGCCGCAGCTACCGCGGGGGATAAGAAGGTCATCGGTAAGTGGGCTCCCGAAAGCAGACCTCAGTCTGAAAACACTAGTTCTGTAGTGTTTTATTCGGTTATTCTGCGTAATTATGTTAATTTAAAGTAGTATGTCAATCATTTATGGACCCTTTGAAGCCTCGCGGATTTTCTTGACGGTTGCGACGGTTAATTTTCGTAAAATTTAAATGCACGCGTGTCTCGCGAAGTTCCAGTCCACTCCGAAGTCTCTGATTGGCTGCTCGCTGCTGCTGAGGCCTGTCGCTTTTTTTTTGTTCGGCGTTTAGCTCGTTTAACTTCAGTAGTTCTCGCCATATTGTGTCAAATAACACGTTAATTATTACGTCTTTTAGTCCCAACATTCCATCTTAGTCGGCTCATCCGGCTCCTTCGGATTTCAATAACCGGTTGAGGTTGCTTTGTGTTCAAGCAGCAAACAAAACCGAGCAGATAATCGTCGTGAAATCGCGTTCAGTCGTCGAGGAACGCGGGATTCGCGTCGTAGACGACGTTACTCTTTGTCTACTTCAGGCCCGTGTTGCTGCCTCTCGGCCTGCAGCCGACTCGTGTTAATCTGGACTATTTAACCGAATACGGAAGTCGTGATCGGGCCGTCGTTATCTGATGCTCGTTAAATTCCGCACCGAACTCAGAAATGTACACCGTGTTAGCTTAGCACGTTAGCGTCTCCAAAATGTCGGCCTGGGATGCAGGATCTTTTGTCTGAACGCACACCAGGTTTCGATGGATGTCCAGTGGGTGTCCGTCCAGATGTAATCCCCTCGTGTCCCTGCGAAGTCACAAAACTGGGTTTAAGCTCGTAAAACCCCCGACTTTACTCAGCACCCAGGCGATCGCGGTCTTAAGCGCACATGGCGTGGGATCTTCTAACTAGCCACGGGCTAGTCGTGAGTTAGCTTAAAAGCCAGTTTTTACCTCACAGACCCGATTCTCGTGCCACTTTACCACCGATTTGTCTTACCGTAGTTCGGATCTTTAATTCGACTAACAGTCGTGTTGCTAGTAGCTTCATCCAGCGCACCACGTGTGTAAGAGGAAATGTCTTCCTGGTTCCCCGGCACGCATCATTTCCTAACAGTGACTGTCAAAATTTATATCCTACCACGTTTTGTTTATTTTAGGGTGTATGCTAAGGGTGTACAGCTAATTTCAATATAATTGTTTAAAATGGCGATCATTTTTTTATATGTTTCTTGTGAAGTCTTTTTTAAACTGTGATATCCCAACTAAGCTGAGAGTAATTTGGTGAGAGTGATTTGGGAATAAGAGCAGCTGGTTATGCAGGACCTCCAGTTTTGCATCACAGGCTATAAACAGTACAACAGTTGGAGTCTATAAATAACTTCCAAATGTCTGCTTAGCTTTGGCAGCAGCCTCCCTTATCTGTAGTCTGTGATTTCTTGAATGCTGATTTGCATAAAGATATAAAGAAGACCTGACTGATTTTTTTTCTCTCTCCCTACTCTCTTTCGCAGCAACAAAAGTCCTGGGGACAGTGAAATGGTTCAATGTCAGAAACGGCTATGGATTCATCAACAGGTAACTCCCCCACCCTCCTCACTCACCTAAACACCAGTTTATAATGTGGGTCAGGGAACATCCTCAATCCTCTTACTGTCAGGCTGCTGACGCTTCTGTAAACAGCACGCCATTGTTTACTCAACACTCCAATCACCATTCAGTATTCTTGTGCCTGACATGCCTGTGGTTGCTCTCTCTTTTTTTTTTTTAGGAATGACACAAAAGAAGACGTTTTCGTACATCAGGTTAGAGACTGTGCTGTTCAGTTTGTGTATCATATCATGATGCGGTGAGAGAGGGGAGTCACTTATACTGTATGTGTGTGTCTGTCAATAGACTGCCATCAAAAAGAACAACCCAAGAAAATACCTTCGCAGTGTTGGGGATGGAGAGACTGTAGAGTTCGATGTGGTTGAAGGAGAGAAGGTGAGTTATTATTATTATTGTTGATATATATATATATTTTTTTCCGCCATCTTTTGATGCTTATGATTCATTCATTAATATATATATATATATATATATATATATTTTTTTTTTTCCGCCATCTTTTGATGCTTATGATTCATTCATTAATATGACTGCTGATGAACATCCATGGGAGGTTGTTTACTTTGTATATTTCCATATGAAAGCCTGTTTCCACCACTGAGAAGAAGCCAAATGCAAAACTCTCAGAATTCTGACTTTTATTATGTTGCTTTTTTATTTCAACTTGTATGTGCAAACATACACATAGATCGCAGCAAGTTACTTGCTTTCTATGTATTTCTCCTGACATCCTAAATGGTTTTCTGTTTACAGATCCTGTTTGTAATAACACCATGTTTTATGAATATTTTTTTGATCTACTGTTTCAAGATTTTGTTTGCTGAATTATTAAAACTTGTCATGTCTGGTAAATCAGAGCAGAGTGGTATATATTGATCTAGTTTATATCATTCTAACAACAAAATATAAACATGTTCAGACAGTATAAACGGTAAAAAAGAATATTCATTCATTATCACCCACTTTATCCTCTATTAGGGTCACGGGGGGGTTCCCCATGCCCATCTAGGGGAGAACGCCCAGGGCAGGGTGCCAATCTGCTGGGCACACACTCACTAACTCAAACACACTCTATATGGGGCAATTTGGAGAACTCAATTGACTTGATCCATGTTTTTGGACTGTGGGAGGAAACCCACGCGGACACGGGCGAGAACATGGAAACTCCACCCAGATGGGGATTCGAACCGGGAATCCCTAGCGCTGAGAGGCGAACGTGTTAACCACTAAACCACCGTGCCGCCTAAAAAAGAATACAGATACATATATATGTAAAACACAGATATATATATGTGTTAATAAATGGTTAAATGTGTGTACTGAGTGAATGATCTGAATAATAACAATACACATACATTATGACCGTTACAAATATAGATATAAAACTTTTAATCAGATGATTTTAAGCACACACTGCACTTTACTGTTTGATAGAATAAAGTGCAGTGTGTGATTAAAGTGACTGATCAATAAAAATACAGCTTTAGGAAGGTAGGATTTTGTATGTCTGTTGTGGGAGCGGAGGCTCCTGTACTCTACCATATGGTATGAAATTGTAAAGTCCTTAGTGTGGATGAGAAATGTGCTTGATAACGTTACTCGCACTACACACTTGTGCTAGATGCACTAAACTGTGGTAACTGAGTGCCATTTTCACCATGTGCTGCAGCGTCTTGCGGTCTGACTCAGAGCAGTTACCGTAAAATTCTGAGATGCGGCCGTAACATCATTAAATGAATGTTTGACTGAATTATGTTTCTTTTTTTAACACACAGATGCCATAACATTGTTTAAATTTTGGGGTTTAAAGTCAGAATTCTGAGAGATTTTTAGCTTTTTCTTCTTAGTGGGCTTCCATATTTCCATTTACTTATTTAGTATGTAATTGGAATAATACCTGGTCCAGTTTTTTTTTTCTTCTTTATTACATCAAATAAAAGGCTTCAGGGGTTTTGGGTTTAGATCAGGTTATTGAATGGTTATTTAATTAGTTTAACTACTTAATAAAGAAAACTTAACCGACCAAAAGTATCCTGACACTCTAGGTTTTGTTCAGTCTCACTAGCAAAAGTGTATATTTAGGGTCGCGGGGGTTCCCCATGCCCATCCAGGGGTGAACATTTCAGGCGCTGGACAGATACACCCAGGACAGGGTGCCAATCCATCACTGGGTACACACTCACACAAACAGACTCTACATGGGGCAATTTGGAGAACTCAATTGATTTGATCCATATTTTTGGAGTGTGGGAGGAAACCGGAGAACCCGGAGGAAACCCACACGGACACAGGGAGAACATGGAAACTCTACCCAGATGGGGATTCCCTAGTGCTGAGAGGAGAACATGCTAACCACTAAGCAACCGTGCCGCCCGTGTATAATTACACACCAGATATATTTTACTAACATCTGAGTACTTCCAACTTAATAGGGACAGTTTGGTGAAGCACCAAGTAATTTCACGGTTGGGTCAATTTAGTGTTGAAGAACCTAAACCCTGACCGTGTCCGTCTCTCCGGGCCATTTCTTCTTGTCTTCTATCACTGACTCTGAGATGTAAACATTTCTACAGACAGCTGTTTAAGAGGAATGGAACTCATTTTAGGTTTAAATGGGGTGTGAACTGCATCTGATGTCCTCTCTCTCCTTCCAGGGTGCTGAAGCAGCCAACGTGACCGGGCCAGGAGGAGTGCCAGTCCAGGGCAGCAAGTACGCCGCCGACCGGAACAGATACAGACGCTTCCCACGCAGGAGGGGACCACCGCGCGACTACCAGGACAACTACCAGAGCGACGGAGAGGGCGACAAGCGAGAATCGGTGGACAACGCTGTAGAGGGAGACCAGCAGCGCAAACCTACGTACCCCAGGAGACGCTACCCACCATACTATGTAAGGAGACGTTATACACGCAGACCTCCCTTCAGCAACGCCCCACCCAGGGGAGAGATGACGGAGGTATGCTGTCGTGAGGGCTGCGCCAAGACTGGCGAGTTTGGAGCTTTTGTTTAAATGATGAGTTTGCTGGTGTGTGCAGGGTGGAGAGGGAGACGAGAACCAAGGTGGACAGGACCAGGGTAACAAACCAGTGAGGCAGAACTACTACAGAGGCTACAGGCCAAGGTTCAGACCAAGGTTTGCATGACAGTCTCATTTTTAAGGGTCTCTGTATCTGTTCAGAAACTAATCTGTAATACAGTCCCGGTTACAGGGGACCCCCTCGTCCCAGACCTGCACGCGAAGGGGAGGAGGACAAGGAGAACCAAGGTGACGCCAGTCAGAGCCAAGAGCCCCGCCAGCGGCGCAACTACCGCCGTAACTATAACTACCGCCGCAGACGACCCCAGACCACCAAGCCCCAGGACGGCAAGGACAGCAAGGCAGCCGAATCATCATCCGACAAATCAGCCGCTCCCGAAGCCGAACAGGGCGGGAATGAGTAGATCCACCGCCGCCGGCCTCACCATCGCACACCATCCTGCCGGGTTAGTGCACCACCTCAGGATAACAATCATTTCACTTGACTCAACAGGTTTCTTATTATATACAGTCAGCTTTAATAATAAATCACAGAACTTTCACATTAATTACACAACACAGGCGTCCGTTACGGGGTTAGAACTGAAATCTAATGACATTCGGTTACTGTTCACATTACAAGGTGTATCATTTGTATATTTGGGTTTAGGCTTTAAATCATTGTTCTATATTGTTTATGTTGGCAGTGTCCCTGTACTCTTTTAGTACATGTGTATATCATCCACCCAACTTACATAACTGTTTAATATTTGTACCTAACAGCTATGGTGATGTAGATCAATTTATTTGCAATAAAGGGGTGTGTGTGTGTGTGTGTGGTGATGACAGACCGAACAAAACTTGACACATTTAGGTTTTAACTTTACTTTAGTTTTGAACCTGATTTTTACAGTTTAAAGTATTTTTACTGGTTACAATAAAGTTGGCCCCTGGTAGCTAATAACCTAATCCTCAGTAATGTAATGTAACCCTCAGGCAGCAGTGTACTGAATGTCCAACTCCAAAACCCACCCTGACCTTGACTGCCTTTTTCTTTTTCAGCTTTGTCAACAAGAAGAACCATCCGAGAGCTGAGCAATAAGAACCAGATTTGACCTGAAGATCGTCTAAAGCTTGCACCACGCGTTCGACCAGATTACCACCGATTGCCTGCAAAATCTATGCAGTGTTTTTTTTTGTTTTTGTTCCATTATTTTTGTGACAGCTCAAAGTTTTGGGGAAACAACAGATGTTTTTCTAAATCGGTCCTCAGTTTTTACACCAAATCGTTTTCAAGAAAACGAGTAATTTGATATCTGGTCAGTTTGACGTTTTTAAATAACTTTTTATGTATCCGAACATGAATTTTAACAAAAAGCAAGCTCCAGAATAAAAAAGCAAAAGACGAAGACGTTCACGTGACTCCTGAGTTCTTTAGACGTCGGTCTCTTTACGCAGACGAGCCATCCGCTGGATGTTCGACTCGATGGCTGTAGGGTTGGTGATCTGGGTGGCACAGCTGGCTGGAAACCAGCCCAGCTCTCCATCCCGCATCCTCTCGCCGTAACACCAACCTGTAGATTGACCCGCAGCGTTGAATTAGATAAAAATAACACATTAGACTTAAACTCCAAGTGCGGGGGCTTACCTTCAACCTCTTGCAGCACGATAACTAACTCAGCCTGTTGGAGGCTCAGCTCATCTGGTCCTTTAGGCATGTAGGCTTTTGTGGCCTCATATTGAACCAAATCTGAAACGTGAATCGGACTTTCCTTTAAAAGCCCAAAATTACATACAGTCCCATTCAAGGTTGGACCTTTTTGCTTCATTATCCATTTACTCTACCATATAGATAGACGTAGTTTTACAATTCCGGACTGTAGTCCCATCTATTTTGTTAAGTCCATGTTGGTTCTCTATTGCGCAGGACCTTAACAGAACAGGTAAAATTTGGGTGGTGTATTTATTGTCGATTCTGCAGCACCACTGCTGGAATAGGAAAAATGCACCAACCAAATACATGCTCTGTGATGGTACTGACCATTAGAACAGAGTAAAGGGGACTAACACGGTATGTACTGTAGAATTACAACATCCTTAAAAAGTAAGTGAAACATAATGGAGCAAAAAGGTGTGTCCAAATTCTGGTTATATATTTACCTTTACACTAGGTGGCAGAAGTAAAAAAAAAAAAACATTCCTCCAAACTCACTACAAGAGGAAAAGGATCTGGACACCATCGAAGTAATGAAAGATGGATGTACTCACTGTCTTTGTCTGAACTGTTTTCATGCTTGTGACGGCGCAGCGCAGTCACCCAGCGCGCTCGCTCCAGCCTGCAAACATGTTCATAAACAAGTTCTGAAATGATCTCAACCACCCATTTGACGGTGAGAGGACACAGGAACACGTCTCGCCCATAGTTAAAATGTCAAATAGCTACAATCACACAGAATGACTCCTCACTAAGAAAATGTCACACTGGAGGAGGGAGGGAGGGAGGGGCTAAAGCAAAATGAGTTCTGCTGTTTTGATCTGTGTGTAGGTGGCGCTGTTTCAAAATTTCGCCAGCAGATGGCAGTGTTTAGTCTTACCGGTTTTCAGCCAGGAGTGTGATCTGTTCACCGCGCCCCTCACTGCTGGGCTTGATCTCCAGACGCAGGGAGAGCTTCTCTGCCTCATCCTCCACCTCGACATTCTTCAGCATGGCGTAATCGAACACCACATAACTCTCCTCACTACAAACAACACACACCTATTAAATACCTCCATCACAGGATAGACATTTACATCTAGATTCTGTGATTATCTAAAGTTACTGATTCATTGGGCTGCACGGTGGCTTAGTGGTTAGCACGTTCGCCTCTCAGCGCTAGGGATTCCCGGTTCGAATCCCCCTCTGGGTGGAGTTTCCATGTTCTCCCCGTGTCTGCGTGGGTTTCCTCCGGGTTCTCCGGTTTCCTCCCACAGTCCAAAAACATGGATCAAGTTAATTGAATTCTCAAAAATTGCCCCATATACAGTGTGTCTGTGTGAGTGAGTGTGTGCCCAGCGATGGATTGGCGCCCTGTCCTGGGTCTATCTGCCCAGCACCCGAGACGTTCTCCCCTGGTTGGGCATGGGGAACCCCACCGCGACCCTAATAGAGGATAAGCGGGAGATAATGAATGAATGAATACTACTTCATTGTGTGATAGCAGATATAAGCGAGAACATGCCAAATCCAGCAGGTTGAACATATTTCTAAGTCATGTAATTGACAGTCTTGTTTTTAGTATTTAAAGGTAATAAGTGAGCTGGTGACTGTATAAGAGCCTGCCTTTTCTTCCTGGTGATGATGAAAACGTCGTTGAACAGAAACAGGTGGTAGCTCTTGTGGCTGAAGGCTTTTCTAAAGATCCCCTGTTCCTCTGTGTTGACGGCCAATTCTCCTCTTTTCAGCAACCAACGAGAGGATGAGACCAATGGGAACGGCTACACAGAGAGAGAGAGAGAGGTTTAAAAATTCCAGACTAGTCCTGATGCAGTAATGATAAGTGAAGCAGATATACAGACCTTCATCTTTCCAAAGTCCATCTGTTTCTGGATGGTGTACATCTGCTCAGTGCGCTCCATCCTGCGAGCCCCGTCATTACAGCTCTTTACCAGCTACAGACAGACATCAGGTTACTTTTAGGTTTAAATTGTTATTTGTATGTTATATGAATAGTCTCTGTACCTTGCTGATGGCTTTCAGGGCCCAGCGTGCTGCGTAGTACACTGATGTACTGCGAGGGGTCTTCTGACAGATCGACTGCAGGATGAGACAAAAGATAAAAACAACAAAAGACAAACATGATTCAAAGTAAATATAGAACATTAGACTGAATCTGCTAATAAATGTTCAACTGGCTGTAGGGGACATTTACATACACACATATACACACATCGTAGTCTTGGTTTTCATTGTCATGTTCTATGAAAACATAAGGCTATAGTAAGACGAGGTTTCTTGCCAAACATGACTTGCGTATTTTGTCAAAAACTGATTTTACTATAGATAAAAAAAAAATAAAAATGGGTCTAACCCATGGTGTCTAGTCATGTTTTAATCCATGAGTCCGCACAGGATGCCTTATGTATTTTGTTAAAAATAACGTCTTACTTATTGCCTTATGTATTTTTCATAAAATGATGCCTTATGTATTTTTATCAAAAAACACTTCTTAGATACATAGCCTTATGTACTTTTCATAAAATGACATCATATAGCCTTATGTATTTTTATTAAAAAAAAACACGTTTTACGTATTTTTCATAAAAAGACGTCATACTTATGTATGTTTTTTGATTAAAATACATATTGAGAGGTCTTTTTATGAAAAATACATAAGGCTATAGTAAGCCGTGATTTTAAACAAAATACATAAGGATATAGTAAAACCACATTTTATGAAAAATACATAAGGCTGACGTCATTTTATGAAAAATACATAAGGCGTAAGACGTGTTTTTTTGATTAAAAAAATACACAAGACATCATTTTATGAAAAATACATAAGGCTATAATAAGACGTGTTTTTTGATAAAATACATAAGGCTATAGTAAGACGTTTTTTTTTTTTGTTGATAAAAATACATAATACCTAAGGCGTCATTTTATGAAAAAGGCTATAAGGCGCGTTTTTTAAAAAAAAAAAAACACATAAGGCGTAAGACGTGTTTTTTGATGAAATTCATAAGGCGTAAGACGTGTTTTTTGATGAAATACATAAGGCTATAGTAAGACGATATTTATGAAAAATACATTAGGCTATAGTAAGATGTGTTTTTGATAAAAAACATAAAGCAATAAACAGTAAGACGTAATTTTCTATAAAAACGTAAGGATATTGTAAAATGTCTTATTGTAAAAAAAAGCGTAAGGCTAAGATTTTACTTTATGAAAAAAGGAACTTTAGGAACTACCACTCAATCTGTGATTGGAAGGGCTCTACAGTGTACCGTCCTCTTCAGGCCAGCTCTCCCAGCTGCATCAATCCTAAGCTTCTCTGATTAAACTATGCTTTTGTGAATTGTGATTGTGAGTGTTGGTTGGTGAGGGGGTGGGGGGGGCTCACATCCATTAGCAGTGGTAGACGTGTGACTCTCTGCATGGGTAGAATGAGGAATGAAATCATAGGCAGCCCTCCACACTCAGAACTGCTCTCGATCTGCTTCAGTGCCTCCTTGAACCCAGTGTTATTTGCCCTGGAACACACACGAACAACATCTCCATGAGTCCATCTTTCAATATCTTACACAGTTACTCATTTAAAAGTTGATTACACAGCAATAAACTACATTGATTTATCAACCTTTATCAACATTATTACTCATTAAGTAAAAGTCCTTCCTCTGTAACTCATTCATTCAGTCATTCATTATCTCCCGCTTATCCTCTATTAGGGTCGCGGTGGGGTTCCCCATGCCCATCCAGGGGAGAACGTCTCAGGCGCTGGGCAGATAGACCCAGGACAAGGCGCCAATCCATCGCTGGGCACACACTTACTCACAGACACAATCTATATGGGGCAATTTTTTTGAGAATTCAATTAACTTAATCCATGTTTTTGGACTGTGGGAGGAAACCGGAGAACCCGGAGGAAACCCACGCAGACACGGGGAGTAACTCATTCAGTTCAGTCTAAATAATATTAGACCATTCTTTTCAGTTCACAATTCTTACTAAGTTACTATGAATCCTATAAATGCAAACAATATATGCCTTCAACAATCATGACCTCATCAATAATAATCATGTAAATGCAGACAAATAGCTTGTGTAGGCCATCTGTTTCTCTACATACATTGTTAGTCCCCTTTACTCTGTTCTCTGATTAGGATTATTAGGGTGGTAGACGATTCGCAGTACTGCCATGATATAGACATGGTGGTGGTGTGTTAGTGTGTGTTGTACTGGTGCCAGTGGATCAGACACAGCAGCACTACTGGAAATCCAACCACCTAAATATCACTGCAATAAAACTGTCCAGCCACTAACATCCTGCCTGTAGGGGTCCTGATCATTACAGACTAACAGAGTATGTAGATTCACAGATAAACTACATAATGCAATTATAGAACTACAAAGTCCATCTGTATTTGTAAGTGAAGCTGATATAATAGACTATGAGGGAAGGCAGAGAGATAGATGAATCGAATAAAGTGGCTGCTGAGTGAATATCTGATTTTCCTTCTTTATGCAGCTCCAGGCATAATGGTGTCGCCGACCCCAAAACACTGAAACCCCCCTTCACCCCAGTGTCTGTGAGCCAATAGTTCTAAACCTGTTTTAAAACCCGTTTCATTGTCCTGGAAAATTGTCCTGGAAAAATGTGTCGTCACTGCTACAGTCACTGCGTCATTGTTTTTCTGTTTGTAATGGTCTTTTTTTGTGGTTCAGTCTATTGATCCTGACTGCATTGTGCAGGTACCTCCTCATATGTAAGTGTGCTTTAGAAAAGAGACTGATCTCCACCCACAGACCAAAATGTTTGGGTCGTGTCCGTCGGCTTTTTACTCAAAGATATATGAACTCAGCAAACCTGCTCCACCTGAAACTTAAGCAGTACAACCAGCCTCGGCTGAATCCTTTGAAAGTAGCAGTACAGTGATGAAGAAATCCTCCACTACAGACGTCCAGCAGCAGAAACACTAGTTAAAGGTGGTATTTATTAAGCTAATGCAATTAAATAAATGGAGGTTAGGGTGTGGAGACCGTCAGTCTAAAGTCTGTGTTTCTAATGTGGCTCCTAACTCTCATTGATCCTGGGTTATACCATGGCTGACCATATACACTGACTCCTATCATCAATTGGGATACTGATACCAGTAGGGATGAGACGAGTTTTTGTTTTTGTAATTGTTCGTGGCTATAACTAATAAAATTAATGATGTCATTTATAAGAAAAATCAAGTGGCACAGCTTGCATGAAACAAAAATAAACTCACACTTGCAGCAAACTTGTCTGTTTACTTTGTCGTTACAAGAAAAACTTGTGTGTTGTTTTTTAATGGTGATGCCGAAATGTCCTTTAAAGGACAGAGATTTTTTTTTACTTAATATTCACAAAACAATTTAATATTTTGTGTTAGTATACAGCAAAAGTATACTAATGTCGAACGAAATGTCCTTTAAGGGACAGAAATTATTTTAACTTAATATTCGCAAAAAAAATGAATATTGTGTGCTAGTATACAGCAAACGTATGCTATTGCATAATAATCATATAGTCATGATTATTTCTTAGACAGTAATCGTACCATCAAAATCTGTAATCATCTCATCCCTAGATACTTGTAAGTCCCTTTGGATAAAAGACTCACCCTCACCATCTCACACACACACTGCATTGTGTGGACTTAATATAGACTTCTATTCATTTAGTAGAGACCCAAATCTGTCAGGCCTGATTCACTTGAAGAAAACATGGTCTCCAACATAAAGACAATGGATGAGATCGGAAAGCTGTTGATAAATGAAATACTACACTCTGGCAGTTCCAGCATTATATTTTGCCATATACTGTGAATTAACAGCTGCAGGTGTAAACAAATTCAGCTCTTATGAGCAAAACGTATAAGACCAATAATCTCACAGCATCAGGATAGAACCCAAAAAGCTGGATTCACATCTGAGCTTTTCTTAGGAACCTAATACTTTAAGAACCCCTACTGTCATGGTGATGGTGGTGGTGTGTGTTGCAGTGCTGGTGTCTAGTCATGTTTTAATCCATGAGTCCGCACAGGATGCCACATACAAGAAGCTGGTCATTTTAAGTCCATCAAAGAACAGATTAAAGGGCACTAACAATGTATGTAGAGAACCAGATGGCTACAGGATGTGATTGTGGAACCACGAAGTCCATCTATATGGTTAGTGCATCGGGACTTACAGAAGTTTCTGCAGCGTCCTTTGCTGGAAGGTCTCATTGGAGCAGTAAACGATGTAGGGAGCGAAGTGGTTATCTGCATGATTCTGTACAATGTCACTGATGTCCTGTATGACCGGGTTCATCAGGTGCCGTCTCTCAAGATCCTCAAAGAAGCTGAGAATGACAGAAAAAGAGCAGTGAGAGATCAAAGTTCGAATGATGCGATGATTGTTGAAGTTCATACAAAGTGCTGTGTGTCAAACGCAGGTCAGACAGAACAGAGTTAGTTAGTCAAAAAGAAGGAGACCTCAGTGGGACTGAGATCAGGTGTAACATTCAATTATGTTTATACATTCCACCAGGACTGTAGTGTGTACACCACATAAAACATGCAAATGATGCCAAAAGAACAGGTCATCCTTATACATGGCACACATCTAGAACCATGCATCATTACCAGGTACTGCATCTGCACCATGTCCATGTTTAAATTTTTTTTTTACTCAATTAAATAAAGTTCTTTTTAAAAAACCCACACATCAATGAACATCACGCTCCACTGACATAAGGTTCCTGTTCAATACAACGATTCAAATAGGTGTCCACAAACTCTCAGCAGTAAAGCTGGACCTGTTTTTGAGTCTGGGGTGGTAGTATATGTGTGTGTGTGTGTTGTATTGTATTGTATTATTGAGAAGCACAACCCTCCATCTGGCTGAACCAGTTTTCAAAAACGTGTCCTGACCTCTTTACAAAACTCCACCGTGATCAGAATAAACGTGTTGCGACAGGTTTCCACATTGAAACACCTCGCCGACCGATGAATCAAACTGTTTTTCTTCTCTTAGCCAAGTGAAAAAGTAAACGCTCTAACCACGAGAGAAGCAATTCAAAGTATTCAATCATTTAACAGATTTTGCTTTGTCCTTGAACACTTCCAGGAGAATCTCGATGTCTTTTTAGCTGCTGGTAATGAATCATGATACAGAGTCACATCACACTAAAATGACTTCAGGGCAAGAATGGAAAGGCATGTAAACCACATAGGGATCCAACAAAGGCGTTTTCGCCTACACTTCACATAAAAGCAATAAACAAGGGTTTGGGTTATCTGCGATACATGTTTCCAAGTAGAACTGACGCTGAGATTTAGGATGTGGAACCCTATGCATTTTTGGCATTGAATATTCTGATAAGACTCAGTGGACATCATGAAGACTACAGAAAACCAAGCCTTTAGTGCACTATTACTATAAAATTCACACTTAATCACCATTATAGATAATCAAACAAACCATTTTAAGCTGCTACATGTAAACAGAGAAGCATGAACTCCCCAAACCTCCTCCCAAGCTCCAGTGCACATACCACTTGCTGATCTTCTGGATGACGGCAATGTTTGAGAAGAGGTGATGGTGCTCGATGGTGGTCATAGTTCTCCTTAAAAGCTCACTATCCTTGAAATGGCGCACCAGGATGCTCAAGCTGTGCAGATAGGAGAACTCAGATGTCATGATCTCAAACATGACCTGTGTTCAAAGAAAGAACAGGGACAAGTCTGAATTCTAGTGCCCAATGCTTTTTACAAAATCCCATCAATTTTTGCCACCCTGCTTAAAACTAACATGGCATCAAAACAACTTAAGTGGTATTTTTGCATTTTAACTTCACTTTATTAGTTCCTCCTCATTCACGTTACCACATACAGTACCAGTTAAAAGTCTGGACATGCTCCATTACTTGTCCATGTTCTCAGTTCCACTTACCATAAGACTTTGTAGTTCTACAATTCCAGACTGTGGTTCTTCTGTTTTTAGACTACAGTACATACTGTGTACATCCCCTTTACTCTGTTCTAATGGTCAGGACACCAATAGTACCAACACAGAGCAGGTATTATTTGATTGGTGCATTATACCTATCGCAGCAATATCACTGTGTTTAAATGAAACTACAGCAGCACTGCATCACAAAAACCCCTTCACCGTATCTGTGTTACCGCCGAAGTCCATCTATATGGTAAGTGGAGCTGATATGATGGAGAATAAAGGTAGAAATTAAGAGGTATAACTAATAAATTGGTAAGTAAGTTTATTTTGTTACTTTGAACTGTGCAGACACTAAAAACACCTGACTTCCTGCATCCTGCTGAACAGGGACGTGGAGTGTGTAGGATGACAGGGTGTGGACGTGTGTGTGCAGGGTGGACCTTGATGTTTACACAGCAGAGCTGCACTCAAGACTCCAGACTAACCGCTTTATCTTCTCTGTATACGAAAATGAAAGTGTTCAGGTGAATGAATGACTAACACTGATGCTGAGTAATTCATCATCTGTGTGCACTTACGTACAAGACAACAATTTAACCATTAAACACCCAGAATGACTTAAGACCCAGGTTACGTATGGCTTTTTTTTTTTTTTTAAACAGAATCGCCAGGAAACAGGCCAAGACTGAGGTCACTTGTCATTCTGTGATCCTCATTTCCATACATTGCACCTGATACAAATTATTCTGTGGACAATAATCTTATGGATCCTCTGAACTATGATCTGCTTTATGAGTCATAATGCTAATGAAGCCACATGTAGCTTTGTTGTTGCAGTTACGTTACTCTTTTATACTGTTCATCTCGACTTTGAAAAAGGAAGACAGTGATACGACCCCTGTAGACTCACCTTACTCTGGTGTAGCTTACATGTAATTATTGTAGCATTACAACTATACCACCTCATAATTCCAAAGATTCAGTAATGTACACAGGAGAAACATTTCCACAGAAACGTATCGCGTTCTGATCATATTAATTTACCTAAGAACCTGACGGAGGTGTAGTCACGCACTGAAAAATTATGTGGACTGCCATTAAATAAAGTCATTTTCAATTATTTTTAATACTTATTTTTGACTTTGTTTTGATTAAATACAATGAAAAATTATGATGGGGGAAAATGTTGTTTTATCAATAAAATAGTCTGAATTAAATCAAGAAATAATGGTAAATCATTTATATAATAAGTGAATAGCCCTACACCTGTGCATATGTAAACACAGACATTTGCGGGTGAGCAAAAATTAAGTAACTAATGTAAGGGGGTTATAGGATTTACCTCTTGTCTCTTGCGCTCGTCAGGTGTAATAGTCTCCAGAATTCCCAGTTCCTGAACCTGAAACATCACGAGTTCCGTTACAGATCAACAAATCATTAAAAATCTAATTAGAAATGATTATGTAGCACCTAGTTCAGTTTTGTTCCTTCAGAAGGATGTTAAAAATCATTCAGATAAGCTGGAGGAGCACAAACTAGCGAACTGCAGCTGTATACAACAACTTTTTTTCATACTGGTGCTTTAGTCTGAAAGTCCACATGGCAGCTCTAATCAGCTGTTACACATGACCCCTTTAATTCACATTTTACATCTTTAATCAGCTGTTCCATGAAACATACCATTTAAATGAAGTGTTACAAACTTTAATTGGCAGCTTTTTTTATTACAAATGTTGCATACTGCATCTTTAATCATGCATTAACTTATGTTTACAACAAACACACACACGCACACACATACACACCTGGGGAAGTTGACTCCACGTCATGTACGCTGCCTTATAGTTCTGCACCACGATGCCCTGATCCTCCTCCGGGGGGAACTCATCATCTTCGGGCCCAAGGTTGTTTGACTGGAGACCTCGTTCTTTAATCTCCTGATACAACCGAGGATCTACAGCGAGATAAGTACAATCACACATGGCATCAAAAACTACAAACAGCAGGTGAGAAGAACACAGAACCGAGCAAAAACACTGTATATCGTCTATTAAACACAAATGTATTAGTTTAAAATAATCATTCATCCTAAATTAGGTAAGAAACTAAAATTATTTCAGCTTGTCAAACTTCTGCCATCTGTTCGTTAGGCTCCTCCTCCTGATCTGTAAATGGCCTGTGGGGTATTTACCTCTTAAGTTCCACCTGATCCCAGCCTAACTGCAGCCTAAATAATAGAATTTCAGCTGTTCTGGAGATTCAGGCTCTACATACTGAGAGCAAAGAAATCAGAAGGATTCGGTTCTTTAACTGAGACTAAAGTGGATTTAAAGCTCTGTAGCTCTGCACTGCGTAGCTGTATGCTACAGGATGGGGGTGGATTTAAAAAGTTAGATCCTGGGACATCACAATCCACCTTCTAAACTGTAGGTACTAGTTTGCAACTATATACTATTGTGTATATGGATTAATCAGTGTAGCGTGAACTGATTGAGCAAATTATACTGTAATCATGCAGTTTTGGATGCATTACAACGCCTACTCTTCTATTTATCAATACTTTTTTCATTATTTCATTAAATGATTCATTCTTCTTCACGCAGACACAGGGAGAACATGGAAACTCCACCCAGATGGGAATTCGAACCGGGAATCTCTAGTGCTGAAAAGTGAACGTGCTAACCACTAAGCTACTGTGCCTATTTATCAATACTCATAATGCTATTTTATTTAAAAAGAAATCAAGATGTTTTTTGTTCATTGTGGCTGCATCTCATTTATACTGGTAATTAGTCGACTCCCTACTTCTTAAATAAACACTCCCAACTGTTACCTTCCTAGTACGTGACCCTGCCTGTGTCCAAATTTATCTAACTACATTCATCTATGCATTCATCTAACAACAGTTACTACATATCCACATACTCAAATCTTTGGACGCAGCTCCTATATGGACTCGGAACAATACTACTCTATTTATGCATTCAGAGCATGTTTATCAGAGAGGACCTTCACTATTTTGAAACGATCAGATCATTAAAAGCTTTTTCTGTTTTCATCATCACAGTCTTCAATTCGAAAGCCAACAGCAAGCAACAAACCTGAAATTCCTGCATTCAGTTCAGTGATGTAAAAACATTCAGATTCACGTACCATCTTTAAAAGAGCCACCTTTTCTCTGATTCCTCTTTCTACCCAGAGTTCTCTGAAAGAGAGAGAGAGGGAGAAATACATCAAAGCATTCCTGTTTCTAATCAGGTCGAGCCCAACATTCTCACAACATGCTGTGTTACTGATGAGTCCAATGTGTTTCATTCTGGCTCCCCTGAACCATGACAGTCAAGATTCACAACCCACTCCCCCAAAAAATTCTTTGGTCGCAAATCACTGCAACAACCAAGAACCCTCGCCCTAACATCCAGTATCCCTCTTTACACACTTTACGACAGAATAGTAAAACCGCGCAACCACAATAAAATAAATACTAACTTTGCGTCCTGCGGTTGACTCTGTTTTGGGACTAGGCGTCGTGTCCTCGCTTACTGGCTGCAGGAGGTCCACCTTACTGGTCATATCATCGTCGATACAGGTGATAGCGGCTCGGTATGACTTGTTCCTGCGATTCCTGCGGATGGAGAAACCGTCGCCGTCACTGTCGTAGTCCTCCCAGGAGAGATCCGGTTCGTGGGAGTAGCGCTGGACGTTCTTCCTGGTCTCGAGCGACACTGGCAGCGTGACCACCGTGGTGTGGTGTCGGGGCTTGGGTCGGCTGGCGACAGCCAAGTTTTTGGGGATGAGCTGGTGGGTTCCGAGTTTTCGAGCCGCTTCACTCTGGGTGCTGAGGATCACGCGGCTCTGCTCTGGCGGCTCGGGGACGGAGAGGTCTGTGCTGGAGGAGGAACGTCCAGTCTGGCGGTCCACGCTGAGCTTAGAGGAGAACATGCTGTCGAGCAGGAGAGGGGACTGGCTCCCTGTGGACTGTCTGTGGGACATGGTGGGTTTGTTTTATGGGTTTATTTAAAAACAAAAACACGGAAGGCTCATTGGCTCCAGGGTTCAGACCATTGTTCGGAGCTGCATGTTAAAACACAGAGAATAACACGTTAGTATTACAGTAATATAGAACCTGTTCACCATTATACCACCACCGGCAATGTTGTTCCAATCTTCTTCTGTGTGTTTTTAGTCAGCCTGTGTGAACTGTAGTCTTAGTTTCCAGTTCAGAGCTGACAGGAGGAGCACCTGGTGTGGTCTCCTGCTGGTGTAGCCCATTTCTTCAAATTTGTCAATTTCTGATCAATGTGACAGATGCTATATGTATCTCAACCATTTTTTTTGCCTGGTCATCATAATTTTCATTCTGATAATTTTGATACACTGCCAAATATTGGTGCCACTATCCAAATCTGTCCTATTATTACAATTTTGGGATCTCATTTACTTTTATTTACTCTTAAAGGCCCAGTCAGACGTTATTGCTTTTAGATAATCTATGCACTTTACTTAACAAATTCAATCCCCTTCTCCAGCCCACACCTTTGAGATAAAAATCAGATAAATCATCCAGCCCACCTCTTTTTTGTTATGTTTTGAGATAAAAATCAGATAAAATTTAAGCAGTAAAATATTTTATTTGTCATTATAAAATATGAAGTACAGTACAGTACATGTGGAACTAGTCAGCATTCCCCAGGAACAAGGTGCTACACATAACAGATACTACACTACACTACACTATAAGGTGCACTTCGGGTGAAGTGTGGCAGTCTGTGGTAGTCTGAGCTATTTGCACCCAAGTCTCTTTATGTATTGAAGTTTATATATATATAAGTATTCGGTTGTATATAGTAAAACTGTAAATTAATTCCTAAAGCCCGCCCTATACATTAACCGCTACCTTGACACTATACCTAGGTGACTTCGGTTTCACCTGAATGCAAAACGGCCACAAATCAAAGCTGTTCTCGTTCTGATTATTTTGATACACTCGCCAAAATTATTGGTGTCATTGTCTAAATCTGTCCTATTATTGCAATTTTGGTTCTCCGCTTGGGGTCATTTACTCTTAAAAGCCAGTCGGACGTTATTGCTTTTGGGTCATCTATGCATTCTACTTAACAAATTCAATCCCCTTCTCCAGCCCACACCTTCGAGATAAAAATCAGATAAAACATGGAAATGAAAGTTTCTCTCTCTCTCTCTCTCTCTCTCTCTCTCTCTCTCTATATATATATATATATATATATATATATATATATATATGTATATATATATTCATCCATCATCTTTCGCTTTATCCTATATTAGGGTCGCGGGGGGGT
Organism: Corydoras maculifer; assembly: GCA_019802435.1. Classification (NCBI taxonomy): domain Eukaryota; kingdom Metazoa; phylum Chordata; class Actinopteri; order Siluriformes; family Callichthyidae; genus Corydoras; species Corydoras maculifer. Next base: position 481,704 of record JAFMOD010001374.1, on the reverse strand, counting down.
TCCCCATCCCCAGGCAGATACACCCAGGACAGGTCGCGTGTGTGTGTGTATATATATATATATATATATATATATATATATATATATATATATATATATATAAGTGTTCGGTTGTATATAGTAAAACTTTAAAGTGTAAATGAATCCCTAAGGCCCGCCCCTATACATTAACCGCTACCTTGATACTCCACCTAGGTGACTTCGGTTCCACCCGAATGCAACGCGGCCACAAATCAAAGCAAACAGGCCGTGAAACTTAACCTTTGCGGCGAGGTTTTAAACGTTAAAGTACATTTCAAAAAACAAGGTTAACTGCAAATATGTCCGTATAAACCGACTAACTTTATAAGCATTAAAGGTGAAGGTCGCGACAGCACGACAGTTAGGTGCAAACTTCGCCTCAGGTGGCGGAGTCGGAATTTTAAAGCGAACCGAAGACGCGTTAAATACTAACACGTTTCTGTCCTATTACTCCCCGCGTTAACGTGGACGAAGACGTTTAAACATCTTACCCACGGAATGCAGACATAAGAGACGAGTTTTCGTGGAGTTTGAGGGTTTGTCACTTTGTCAGAACTTCGGAGCCACACGCAAACAGCCACAGGAGTGTCTGTGACGTCACGCAAGGTGTGCTGACCACGCCCACAAGGTCGCGCTGAGCCGGACACGTCCCGCGTGGACCTCTGGACCTCAGAGTGGGCAGGTTGCATTCAGCGTCCGTGTCTGATTTACAACCTCAATCTGAATTAAAAAGACGCTACAAGCGGCTCAGAGCGTTGTTTCCTGCTCTACACTGACACCTGCTGGACAGATAAATACGTAAGCAAACACCTGTCTGGCTGAATTCATTCATACCTCAGACAGGTGCAGTCAAAATGATGCGTTTGTTGCTTCATTGAACTGATTATGTTATCAGTGTTATAATACGTTTATTATTTAATAATAACGTAGCCTTAATTTATCGCTGGGCACACACTCACATAATCACACTCTATATGGGGCAATTTCCATCCGTTAGCATGTTCTCCTCTCAGCACTAGGGATTCCCAGTTCGAATCCCAATCTGGGTGGAGTTTCCATGTTCTACCTGTGTCCGCGTGGGTTTCTTCCGGGTTCTCCGGTTTCCTCCCACACTCCAAAAACATGGATCAAGGTCAATTAAATTCTCCAAAATTGCCCCATATAAAGTGTGTTTGTGTGAATAAGTGTGGCCAGCGATAGATTGGCGCCCTGTCTTGGGTGTATCTGCCCAGCGCCCAAGACGGTCTCCCCTGAAGATAATGGATGGATGGATTATTTTCCACTTTATCCTCTACTATGGTCGCGGGGGTTCCCCATGCCCATCCAGGGGAGAACGTCTCGGGCGCCAGTCTATCACACACACACACACACACATACACACACACACCTTGATCCATGTGTTCAGACTGTGGGAGGAAACCCACGCAGACTCGGGGAGAACATGGAAACTCCACCCAGATTGGGATTCGAATCAGGAATCCCAAGTGCTGAGAGGAGAACGTGTTAACCACTAAGGAGCTATATATTCATTCATTCATTATCTACCGCTTATCCTCTATTATATCGCTGTGGGGTTCCCCATGCCCATCCAGGGGAGAACGTCTCGGGCGCTGGGCAGATAGACCCAGGACAGGGCGCCAATCCATCGCTGGGCACACACTCACTCACACAGACACACTCTATATGGGGCAATTTTGAGAATTCAATTAACTTGATCGATGTTTTTGGACTGTGGGAGGAAACCGGAGAATCAGGAGGAAACCCACGCAGACACGGGGAGAACATGGAAACTCCACCCAGATGGGGATTCGAACCGGGAATACCTAGTGCTGAGAGGCGAACGTGCTAACCGTGCCGCCCGGAGATATATATATATATATATATATATATATATATATATATATATATATATATATATATATATATATATATATATATATATATATATATATATATATATATATATTTATATTTGTAAACCTAAGCACACACACACACACACACACATATATATATATATATATATATATATATATATATATATATATATATATATATATATATATATATATATATATATATATATATATATATATATATATGTGCTTAGGTTGCTTAGGTTTACCCTGAATCCATCTGTTGGACTGTGGAAGGAAATCGGAGAGGGAATATTTAGTTAATCACCTAATAATCAGGACCCCCACAGAGCAGGGATTGTTTGGATGGATCATTAGATGAGCAGTGCTGAGAAACACCCTCAACCCAAATAATACCTGCTCATTTTTTAGATATTTCTTGTCAAAACAAACATCAATTATAGCTTTCCACCTTTTTTCCTTCTGGATTTTTTTTCGTACTGATCAGATAATTGCAAAAAAAGATAAACATACCGTAAAGCTGGCAAAGAATCGCACACCTCCTGTAATATTTGGCGCCCCCTCCTGATGGATGGATGTACCCTATGTTGGGAACCACTGGTCTTAAGTAAAGTATTACTGTTTACTTTGTGCTAACACTGATTTCTTTTACTGAACAAACATTTTTAAAGCCTATAATAACCTCAGAACAACTCACCTGCCCTTACAGTTATGAGCCTTGAGATGAATATCAAACATTTGTTTTGTGACATGAGTTCAGGTGCACATATAAAAAAAAGCTTAAATAAGTGAATGCTTCTCACAGACCTCCATTAAAAAGACAATAGAATGGCATTTTATGTTCGACATCTGTATCTTGATTAAAATATTGGTTTATTGTAACCCTATGGGTCTTAGTGAATGGCATGACGTCACAGAGCATGCCATTGTTCATTCATGAGAATCAGGACACGTTTTCGTTTGAAACCGTGTAACTTTTTTCTTCATTTAGCTGTTTCCATTAGGGGGCGCCAAAGGTCACACAAAAGGTGCGTAACTCTATATGGATGTACCCTCATGTTGACAGAGAAAACCAGCAAAATCCACCCCTATTTCGTGTTAAATTACTTTCTCCTAAACTAATTCTGCTTGTGAAGTACAAAATGTAGTAGAAAATGGGCAAAATTTTTAGGGTAAATCTTTTAGGGTAAAATTAAGTAGTATAGTAAAAACCTAAAGCACGGTTGAATCACAATAGAACTAAATTAAACTCTTCAGAATTAAAGATTGTCCCACATTTAATATACACCAGGTGTGTTTTTGTACATCAGTACCATTTTATCACATCTGCAGTTTTAATAAATGATTCTGTGGAATCCTTGTGTCCGCATAACAGCAAGAAATGAACTTAAACCGTGTGTCATTTTCGTTTTATTATTATTATTATCATTCAGTTCTAATAGCCAGTCTGATCATTTGCATTAATAACCCATGTGCAAGCAAAAGCTGATGAGAGACCTGTGTCTATCGGACTGTAATGTAGCAACGAAAGGGCAGTAGAGCTGACTGTTCTCAGTGTTTCTATATACAGCAGGATTAGAAAACTCTCTAATGGCAGTTCTGTTCATTTCTTAACATCAATATGGCATCGAATGAATTAATCTGAAGAGCTACTGCACGAAGACCACGCCCTACCGCTATGACTCTGTAGATCTGAAAAAACAACATTTACACACAAAATAAATCCTCGATCACACATTCATGACATCACACGTCCACATGCACATCCCATGAAACCGACATAAATCATTCATCAACATCACCGTCGTCGCCCGCCGAGTTTCAAGATGACGGGGAACCACGTTACACTTCGTATAAAATAGGAGTCGAGAGTGCAGCAGGAAGAGAAGGAGAAGAATACACGACCTGCGTTGCGATGCAGCATCAGATTTAAGACACTGGCCGCTTTTGCCGACTTCTGCACTTTTGAAGAATGTACTAATGGCAACCTGGGAGTTTTAAACCTGGGGAGAAAAATGATGATTGTAGTTTTAATAATGTTTAGGTTGCTACATTACATCTGCACTTTAATAAAGCAGGTTCAGGGCGGGTCACTGGGACGGTACCCCTAGGGTCCTGGAAAATATAGGTACCGTTTCTGCCCTCAGATACCACATAGTTTCTGGTAGGACCGATTACTAACCCTAGGGAGGTACAGTGACTCCTCTCGCAGCCTTAGCCTGACGGCGTACAACACACAATGTTATTGTTCATATAAACAGCTGAATTATACACCATACACCCAAATGTATGTGGACATATGAGCATCATCTGACACCTGCTTAGGGAAGGAACCCTTCAAATCTTTCTACAAGATTTTAGAGGGTGTTTCTTATGGGATTTCCTATTTTAAATTGTGTCCTGTTGTAGCTACAACAGCTTTAACTTTGTTGGGAATTCTAATTTATCCACTGATTCAGTTTCCAGCATTTTGGTCAGAGACTGATGTTGGATGACCTGGCTTGCAATCATCATTCTAGTTCATCTCCCATGTGTTTAGTAGGATTGGGGTCAGGGCTTTGCCTGGGCCAGTTAAGGTTATACTACCATTCATTAATTTATTCATTCATTATCTTCCGCTTTATCCTCTATTAGAGTCGCGGTAGGGTTCCCAATGCCCATCCAGGGGAGAACGTTTCGGGCGCTGGGCAGATATACCCAGGACAGGGCGCCAATCCATCGCTGGGCGGTTATACTACCATGTAGAAAAAATACTACCATGTAGTGTACTGTGATAGCGGAACTGCGATTACATTGGAAGCGGAACCATCTCACCTGAAACTTGTCTGAGTTTGTCTGTGTGTCTTAAAAAGGGGGGCCCCAAACACCTTTCACGTTTTCTGAGCCTATCCCATCCTAAATGGCACAGAAAATGAACTTCTATGTGAAATCCATCACCTCATCTGCTTTGGCTCTGCCTCTTATTTACAAATCAGCCTGTGGTCGCAGCTCAGCCATAACGTTGACATCATGGTCCATTTTGGGGTCACAGATTTATTTTAGTGTACTGATTATCTGTATTTTATTCTATACCGCTTTAGTGAGTTTTATTTTCTAAATTAATCAAGTGTGAAACACCTTTAACTAGATGAAGGCAAAAATGAGGGCCAGATGTGTTGTTATAATACCCATCATCCTGCAGTTCTGAGTTTCCTGAGTGCCCAGGAATGTCCACATACTATTGGCTGTACAGTGTAGGCAGTTGCACATCAGCATCTGACTATTAAACTCTATTAAGTTTTTTTCAATGTATGTTGCATTAAATTCTTAATAACTGATTTAAAAAATGAATTTCCAGAATATATTATATCTATCACTACGTATAAAAATACTTAAGATTCGAAAGATGGAAGAGATGATGTGAGGGGGGGAGGGGCATAGGGAGGGGGGGGTGTTAAAAGATCAGGTGATAATAACGAATAACAATTTTGTGATGTTAAATGTGAACATGAACAGATGAACAATGTTCCAGGAGTAATCAATTGCTAGGTTCTGGATTTTGGATCGTGCAACCGGGGAGCAGAAAGCCCAGCAGCACGGAGAACTCCAGCAGCCGCCTTGCAGGAGGCAGCATGAAGGGTAGTAACGACTGTGGAGCCGGAGGATTGTGGAGATTGAAGTATCTTGCAAGTGAGCAGAAGAGGGCGGCTGAACGGAGGCGCTACTGTTTGGCGATATCGCCCTTCCTCAGGATGACCTGCCGTTGCCACGGCGCCAACTTGGTCTCATCGTAGCCCAGGGTGCGCAGCCGCTCGAGCTCCTGCTGCTTTTCACTCTCCTTATCCTTCTTCTGCTGCTCTTCCTGTTTTCTGTTGAGAGAAGGAAGATGTTACAGCATTTCACAAATGTTACGAACAGTATTTTGGTTTAAATTAATGGATTTAACAAGCACAGAATAGCTATTCTACCCTCATTCAATATTATATCAGCACCGCTTACCATATAGTGCCCTGTTGGTTCTCTGTTTTCTATTGGTCAGGACCATCTCAGAACAGGTATCACTTGGGTGGTGGATTGTTTATTGTCAGTTCTGCAGTGACACTGTGCGGTGAGGGGGTTTTAGTGTAGCAGTGCTGCTGTAGTTTCATTAAGACACCTCAGTGACACTGATGGGATAGGAATAATGCACCAACCAAATAATACCTGCTCTGTGGTGGTAGCATTGGGGTCCTGACCATTAGAACATAGTTAATTTTGATTAATAGTGTATTAATAATATACACTATTAATAATAAGTATTCTGATTCTGATTAAAGGTGAAAAACACAGTATGTACCACAAACAGATGAACTACATTCTTTGCAGTATAAGTGGAACTAATAACATGGACAATAAATGAAGCAAAAATGAAGCTAACTTTTGACTGGTACTGTAAACAAACTAGATCCTAAACACATGACCTTAAAATTAATTTGTGTGTGAGTATTTATGTGTGAGTATTTAAAGAGCGTTGATTCTCTTACCTTTTCTGTTCCCTGCTCATCCGGGGGGAAGGGGCATTAAAAGGTCAGAAATAGATGAAAAACACTAGTCAGTAATTAATTATTCATTTCACACAGAAATACAGTTTATCACATTCAGAACTAGGACGGCATTGTTAAAGTGTAGTGAAGAACAACAAAAACAACATTGTGATGCCAAAATAATGATTAAACATAAAAGAGAATAGTGAAATTTTCAGCCAAACAGTTCTAGCAACTTATCTATGAGGAACTGTCCACTGGGGAGGTGTCATTAAATTACAAACCAGCAGGATTTTTTTTTTTTGTTCATGTAAACCAATCCATGTTTAAACCAATCCCTAAAACACTTTGTTGAGCTTCTTATCATACAAAGCTTGTTTGAAATGTATGCCCCATGTAAGCAGCCATCATTTTTCTTCCCAGGTTTAAAGACAGAAAATTGTACTCAATTGTACTTGTTTTTTAATCCTTAAAGAATGACTTTCCTGTGTGTATGAAGTTTCAGCTCATTTCAACAGAGGGCAGCACTGAACAGTTAAAATGACCAACCCAAATATACTCATTTATCTGGGTTGTTATGCAATTTCTGTTATGTAATTTTTTTGTCACAAAGATTGCTTGGCATAGCGCTTCACGTCATTCTGAGGATGCACCCAGTGCCAATCCCACTGCCACTGCAATTGACATGGTGTATGGTGTGGTAGTTCAGTGATTGGGGTGTTGGTTTGTGGGTTCAAATCCCAGGTACACGGAGATAACATGGACCCTTGAACAAGGCCTTTAGCCCTCATTGCTCCCAAGGTGCTGTATTATGGCTGACCCTGTGTTCTGAACATTATACTAATAAGTGGATGGGATAAAATTGTCTGCTAAATGACCAAATGTAATGTATGGGACTGGATAGCCCGCCATTACAGACCCTCTGCAATGTTTACGTTTACGATCAGAGGCAGAGCATAAAGGAATAAGGACCAAGGTGTGCAGACTTCTTCTTGCGGTGACATGCTTTGTTTACACTACATACACAAGTCCTCTATAGTTCAATACACCATTCATTGTAACCATTCTGTTAAGACCTGGTTCATTTAACAAACCACAGATCAGAATAACAAAAGCAAAATGCACAGACTCAGATTCTGTTATGACGCACATGGAAAGTTTGCTTCACCATTTGGTTACCAGCACAGTGAAAAGCCATGACGCTTGTCAATGCTGTACACAGATGGATGATGCATTTGAGTAGAACTTGGTAACATAAGGTACCTAATGCATAAATTATGTATAATACCTAATACAAGGTGGGGTATAAGACGCTGAATGGATGTCAATGTGGGCCCTTGAGCAAGTTGGAGTATACTACGTTTACCATGGTTTACTTTCAATAAAAGCTTCTGCACAATGATGTCATATAATTTACTTTGTGCTTTATTATTTCTTCCGGCACCCTAATTACCCTATAAATACATGGTAATTATTATACATCTTAATTATTTTAAGATACTTATTCTGTGACTATCAGAACATAATTTATGTTTTGTGTAATGTGCGGTAAACCAATCAATCAGCATGTCACTTGCCATTCCCCTTAGGAGCCAGGTGCGCTCTGACTTTGGGGGATTGCTATTTCAGCAGTGTAGTTACCTGCACTCAATGCGCTGGTCCATTTGACTGTGAATGAAGAACCCACAGTATAGTGTAGACTATGTAGCTGCGTCCTCTGTACAAATGCAATGAGATTTAATAGCATTCAGTCTAATTCTATTAAGTGGCGTTGGACACGCGCCTGTGTTGATTTACCATCGAGATAGCGATGAATGTCTGACTGATGACGTCTGTTTAGGTTGTTTTCAGTCAGCAGGGCATCTGTGTTTTGTGCTGCCAAAATAGCAATACACAAGAAATGTACCTAAACACACCGCATTTTGAGACGGCCACACCCATGGGGGTAGATACATTTACAAGCAGCGTTGATATTTAAATGATGCAGGCGAAAGGTGCGACTGATGGTGTTTACACGCTGCGCAAGGTGTAAAAAAGGTACCTGTATTTCCGTAAAGCTGCGTTAAGAAAACATTCTAGTGTTATTTAAATAAAGTAAAGTAAATAAAGCAGTGAGGGCGACATGGTGGCTGAGAGGTTTGCACGTTCGCCTCTCAGCGCTAGGGATTAGAGTTTCCATGTTCTCTCCGTATCTGCTTGAGTTCCCTCCGGGTTCTCCGGTTTGTTCCAACAGTCCAAAAACATGGAACAAGGTTAAGGTTAATTCTCCAAATTGCCCCAAATAGAGTGTGTCTATGTGAGTGAGTGTGTTTAACGATAGATTGGCGCCCTGTCCTGGGTGTATCTGCCCAGCGCCCCAAACATACTCCCACAGGTGGGCATGGGAAACCCCCCCGCGACCCCAGTATGAAGCGGAAGATAATGGATGGATGGAAATAAAGCAGTCTGGTTAATTGGGGGTGTATTTCACAGTAATCATCAGACCCCTGAACACAATGCTTTACTTCCAGTACACTGTATCCATGCACGTCTAAGTCATCGAAAGAAAATGTAAAATAAATGATGACGAAAACAACAATCCAACTCACTTCTCTTCGTCTAACTTCTTTTTCATTATTTCTCGTCGCCAGGCAGGCATGGATGCAAGTCGAGCCTCCTCCTGCTCCACCTGTCGCAAAACAAGAGGGGACAGATTACAGCTATTAACGCTAACGAGACATGTCTCAGACTAACCACACATTTTTCATCTTAGATTGCAGCTTAAATCCATATAGTCACATGATTGGATTCAAAAGTACATGGACACTAATGTGTTGGTAGCAATATTCAATTCAATTTATTTCAATTTATTTATAAAGCACAGTTTAAAATAGGTGAAGGTGACCAAAAGTGCTGTACAACAAATTAAAACTTAATAAAAAAAAAAAAAAAAATATATATATATATATATATATATATATATATATAAAATGAACAAAATAATGATAACTGGCCTAATAAGATTCACAGGTTCGAATAACAGGTTGACAAATATAATAGCATCAGGTAAAAGAAATGAAAATCAGCTATAAACCTTAAAACCACATTTTAAATGTACTGAACTAATAAGAGTATTAAGATTTAATTACAGTCATGGGTAAGGGAAATATGGAGTGGTCCTCTCTTACAGTTGGAACAGAAAAGCTGTGACCCAAAAAGATCAGGTGACATTTGTGCATTAATAATTAGATGATGAGGTCAAACACTGTCGTGATTATGACGGACCACAAACCTTAGGACCAGGCCTCTCGTTTGTTGTTCCAACAATGCTTTTTAACTGGCATGAACCAGGGTTAATAATAATGAGTACATATTTTAGGTCAGGCTAACAGCACGGACATGAGGTCTGTGATTCATTAGTAGTACGTACAGTACATTCTGGATCTGATTCACCTGCGGAGCTGCATCCTATTCATGATCCTCTTCTGTAACACGGTGTGTCGAGAAAAATCTCCAAACAAGGAAACACACCGAGTGATGGGATTTGAAAAGCAAATTGAGAGTCTACAGATCTGAAAACGTATCTGCTGCAGCCTTCCGTGTGGTAACAAGAGGCCACACAGAGGGAGGCTACGCCGGGCTTCTCACCTTACCCTCGGGGTGGATCGATTACCCCTCCGCCGCCAAACTATTTCACTGGCAAAGTTCTCTGGATCATTTCAGCAACATTTTAATAATTCATCCCTCCCCAGGGAATTAGGAACCAACCAGACCAGACCAAAAAACGGTCAAGAAAACTGGAAGCCATCTACAAGTCTCGTCCATCTCGTTATCTTCTGCTTAATCCTCTACAAGGGTCACGGGGGGGGCAGGGTTTCCCATGCCCATCCAGCAGATACATCCAGGAAAGGATGCCAATCTATCGCTGGGAACCCACTCACTTACACAGACACACACACATTATAGGGGCAATTAAGATTAAGAGCAGCCAATTCACCTTGGATTCATGTTTTTGGACAATGGGAAGAAACTGGGGAACCTGGAGGAAATCCATGCGGACACAGGGAGGACATGAAAACTCTAGATCATAGATCGGGATTCAAACCTGAATGCCCAGCGCTGAAAGGCGGATGTGCTAACCACTACACCACCACCACCACCACAAGTCTACATGTGTGTTTGAAAAATAAGTAGTCTAGTATACAAAGTACAAGCCTGATTAAAGTAACACACATCAGATCTGAATACATGTTGCCTTGTTGGAAGTCATCGGTTCCTGACCTGCTGCCACAATCAAGCCTCTTTCAGATAATAACCCACCAAGCCATCACTAAGAGGTTTATGCTGGCGTGCCAAGAGGTATTTTTACCTCCCACTGACTGAAATGCGTTGCTGCTTATCGGTCACTCCTGCCATAAACCTCCGCTTTGGCCTCCCTTGGGCTTAATCCTCATACTTCTGCAGATATAAACCAGATATATACCACATCCCTCCTCTGTACACAAACCACCTCAATCTCACCTCCATAATTTTGTCGCCAAAACTCTGATACATGTCCCTTATTCCTCATTGTCTCTATCTTGGTCATTCTTGCTCTCCCTCCTCCCCTCTAAGCCATACAAATAACTTAATCAAGAGCTTAAATTAATTCTATAGGATACAATACCAAACTGATAATATGCACCTAGCATTTGGAAAAGTTTGGGGAAGGCCATTCCCTGTTCCTGTGGGTGTTTGGTGTAAAGGAATTTGAGTTGAGTAAGTAAACAGCTCAAGAGGGAACATATCAGCACATGTTTCATTTTATTTGGACAAATTTAGCAAAACTAAGATGCAATATTATTAAGAGACATTTTATATAATTTAAATCAGTTTACTGTGGGACTTCACAGTATATAATTATCAACATCACCATTATATGAATACAGAGATGTCATGACATCATGAATATTTCTTGTATTATGGCCACGGGGCAATATTAGTTTTTCCAATATATCTGTCTTTGTAATGTGGAGGAAATCCAGAGAACCCAGAATAAAGGACATGCAGACCCCACACAGAACAACATCTTTCTGTGAGATGGAGGTGCTGTGATGAGTCGACCAGTTAATCAAACCCCCCAAATATAAAAATGTATACAATATACACTCACCAGCCACTTTATTAGGTCCACTGCTTAATAAAATGATTGACACTTACCATTGTAGTTCTACAGTTACAGTCTGTAGTCCAACTGTTGTCTTTACTCTGTTCTCTGATGATCAGGACCCCCACAGAGCAGGTGTTTATCAGGGTGGCAGATGATTCTAAGTATTGCAGTGATACTGATGTGGTCTAAAAGTGAGTGTTGTATAGGTACATATGAACACTAAAGAGCTCTAACACCCTGTATCCACTCACTGTGCATTTTATGCAAAGTCACTTATATGTATCCCAACTTGACGGTCGAGGTCACAGTACAGGGTCTGTCATGATACAGCCCCCCTAGCAAAATGAGGATTAAAGGCCTTGCTCAGGGGCCCACGTTGGTAAATTTGGTGGTCTCTGGCTTACACTCTAACACCCTAACCACTGAGCTACCACACATTTTAATAAACACATCCATCGTACTGCTCCACCTTGTAAATGCAGAATCAGAGACAGCAGGTCATCGGTTACTGTGTCTAATTCAACACCACCACCAACAGCCACCAACAGCAATGCTAAGAATAATCCACCTCCCATATAATGTCTGCTCACTGGTGGTCCTGATGGGGTTCTCATTATTGGGGAATGGACTACAGTCTGTATTTGTTTAGACAGCAGAGCTCATTTAGTAACAGACTCATTCAGCTCCACCGTAGTAAGGAATGGTATAGGAGCGTTTTTACCGTCAGCGATCACACTCACTGTGCTGGGACATTACTGTACACTGATACAAGTACAGTATTAGTTACACTGGATCTTATATGATCGTGGTTTACCACCACTCTGATCAATATGTTTTTTTGTCTTATTTATAAGTTGATAAGAATCTTGAGTCGATAGTGGAGATTGATCGGTGTTTAATTTTTAACATGTACATGATATAATAAACCATACAAACCCCCCAAATGACACCAAAAGCTGCCCAATTCAATCCAACAGGCTCTTTAAACTTCATTCATAATACAACCTGAAGCATGTGGACACACCCGTTACAGTATGCAACAGCTGTATGAATGGGGACTCACAGTAGCTTCACTGAACGCTGATGCTCTTAAGACCATTCTGTAATCTACTCTATTTAAGACTCCACCACATCACTTCATTCAGTCCCAATGATTCTCTTAAATCCCACAGTAAAAATCCCAGCATGTGCCATGGGGACCGCCAATTCGCCCCCTTGTGGCTTTAAACGTCAATGCATTAACACAGCAGGCCCTATTTTAGCGATCTTCAGAAAGCTGTCAACCACGTAGCTTAATTTGGGGTCGATGTGCCCTTTCAATCTGATTTGCATGGCGCAAAAACGCAACATGCACTTTTTGATATTTTACACTCATAATAGAATAAACAGGGTCTTTAATAGTAAGACACTGTTTTTCCTTCTATAACATGCTTTATATGAGGACAATAATAAACCAGGTATTAATAACTAATCAAATATCAAACAGCTCTGCCTCCTTCTCCTTCCAGAAGGTAAAGCTTCGTTCAATATATCTGATTATGTCCTCGTTGCTAAACTCTTTCAGATCATAGATAAGCTTAATGGAGTCTTCAGTGTTCTCCACATTATGTCCTATGTGGCCATTAGGAAGACTGCTATGTGGTGCTGCCACTGTCCCTCGTCCGTTTTCTTGGAGAGAGGATGAATTGAGCACCTTAGCCTCAGTCCTCTCAAATACTGATGCCTCATTTATCTGCTGTGTTGAGATCGGCATAGTGTCAGGAGTGATATCCATCTGAAGAGGCTGGGAGGGTCCTGGGTCAGGAGCTTGTGTTGAATTTGGCCCATTTGTATCTAAAGGCGTCGCTGGAGCGTTTCCATGTCCCTCTGACTGTACGGAGAGACTTCGGGTGAGATTCAGAGGCTGTTTCAAATCCTCGATGTCACCAAAATACTTTAGTTTTACGTCCTCAAAACCGTCTGACCAAGCCCTGGTCCCTTTCTCAATGCCTTCCATGACCTCATGGTGGAACTGGCGGATCACCTCCCAAGGGTGGCTGCCAATACGATCGAACATCTCATAGCACAACAAGTGGCGGAACTTCCGCTCGCGCCGAGACATGTCCATTTCAAGTAGCTGAAAGTATCCGAGCATAAACAGATCAAGTGTCAGGTTGTCGTAATGAACCGCCGACCCGTTGATTTGGGGCAAGAAATGCTCGGGCCAGTAGATTATCTGAGTCAGGCTGAGCCGACGGATTTGACGTGTGGGAACCCGACTCATGATGGCCCTCCAGTGGCCCAGCAAGTTTCCAACCACCTGCCTCTGTTTCATGAAGAGCAGAAGCTCATCTTCATTTTGTAGCTCCCCACTTAAATCAAACTGGGGACCCGGGCCGATCCCCTGACTCACTTGTCTGCCATGGTACTTGGGTTTGAAGGACTCTGTCATGGTATACTTTCTCCAGTGCTCCAAAAAGAGGAAGACAATCCTTTCCTTTCGCATCTCGATAGATTCCTGGACGTAGCTCAAGTCGGTTTGGACCTCCAGGCTTCGGGTGAAGTGGTTAGGATTTGGCAAAGGGGTTACAGAGGGAGGGTCTGGCGAAGGTGCCAGGTTATCTGGGTTTGACTGATGGTTATTATCTGATTCTGAGTCAAAGGACAAAGGTGCATGGGCTGGTATTACAACTGGTTTATCCACCAAAGGCGAGGTTGAATTTTGGTTTAATGATAAATCTTCGTTGCAGGAAATGGAAAGCAGGTCATCTTCCAGGATGGGATCTGAAGGTTGAGCACATTCACTAATCACTGGAAGGGACCTCTTCCGCTTATAGACTCGATTTATCTTATCTGATTCATGCTGGGATTGACTCTGAATTATTTCGTAGTTGGCTCTTAGATTCTTCACCGACACGCCGCATTGCTTGAGCTCCTTCTCCACCTCCTCGCGTGTTGAGAAAGACTGCGAGCGGCCGATGTTGCTTGGTGATACGGGAGACACCTGGGGCTTCCCCTCTTGCACCCCTTCTTCATATGCATGACCTCGAGTCATCATTTCCAAAATATCGATTTCCTTCCCCCCCAACGTAGCCAGGAGGATGGCCATGCTTTTGAGAAGAGTGGAGATCTTGCTGCACCAAGCAGGAAGGTCCTCCGCCTGCCCATGTACCTGTTTGGGGTTGACGGAGAAATGCTCGATGGTCAGGGCGGCTGATACCGGTAAGAGCTGGTGCAGCTCCTTCTCGAGCTGCTCAAGCTCCTTTTCCACCTCCGTCACCTTGTTCATGACTTGCAGATTCTCTATCTGTTGCTCGATACGAATGAGGTCGTCTTCGGTCATCAGCTCTCCAAACGGACCCAGTATAGCATTGTGGGTGTGAGAGTATTTCCAGTCCTGGTTCTGGTAATAGCCATCGGTGGAGAACTATAGTAAAGTCAAAGGAGGAGACAAAAAAACAGAGGGGGCGCTGTTCTTCAGAGTGCAGCTCCATGGCTCCTGAGACATGCGTTTTCAATGCATCTTCACTCCAAACGACTCTAAACTTTACATGGATTTAGTGGTGCAATGGTGGGCTGAGCTGAGCTGACCGGACGATACATTCAGGAATTCAGCTTCAGGTTTTAGTTATGGATTTACAGCTACACCACCCCACTGACCCCACTGAGTTTGGAATCATACTAAAAATTCATACTTTTATTCACCATGAAGAGTATACAAAAATGACTGTGTACATGGGTCTGCCACAAACTATAACATAAGTTAAAATACATAGACCCTAAACTCATGTGTCGTCATGTAGTCCTGTAGTGCATTATGTCCATATATGGGGTTAAACAGGATTATCAATGGCCTCTATCACTGTAATGCTGAGCAGATTTCTGATTGGGGGCAGAGCCAGAGAAGTTTGTATGGTAATGGATTCACCTAAATACAATGTTCTAAACATGAAAGCAAAAACTCCCTGGTATTTGTTTAGTTTAAAAGAAAGAAACTCGTAGGGACCAAGGCTCAGTGGGATCCTGGTTGAGCAGCCGGCTGGACTGAACAATACAGATTGTGTGTATATTCAAGTCTCCATTAAAAAACATGTCTATTGCATCATCAGTAGATTGATTTAGGGCATGTCAGCATGTCTATGTTATCATAATGATGGGAAATTACACCTTACACCTCTTAATTATTTATGGGTATGTTTTGGGGGCCACGTCCAATAAACCAATCAACGTGTCTATTGAGGTTTTCTTAAGCTCTTACCGCGGCGTGTATGCCTTTTGTAATAGTTATATGTATTATAGATCAGGCATTATACAAGATTTCATAACAAAATTTTCGTTGACATGTGCACGTAAGTAAGCGTGCGCATTCTGCCACCATATACAATTGCCACCATATACTATACTACACTAAACTAATTTCTCAAAACTGAATGTTACATTATTATGCGCATAATTCATTCTAAAAGTAAACGCTTTTACTCTGTCTGAAGAGTAAAGCGTACGTTTGTAAGTTATAAAAACGTAAAAAGTTTAGATAAAGGGGGTTGGGAATTTAGCAGCACTCCGGCTCATTTGTGTAACAATGGGCACTAAGTGACGCACTGCAGGGGAGCGGGGGATCTGGGCGCACACACGCACGCCGAAAATTTGTGTGGTTCCAGAGAAACTAGTGTTAAAAAACAGGTGCACTCTGACTTTGGTGGATTGCTATTTCATCAGTGCAGCTTCCTGGACTCAGTTGGCAGGGTGTAAGATAGCAAATTAGCATCGGATCGCACTTCGAGCAAGGTGTAGACCCTGTGTATTAAAATGTCTGTTGAATGTTGTTGGGTTTTTGTGGTTTCCTCCATCAGTCTAGACATAATGTCATCTTGGTAAATAAAAGTATTCAGTGACATAACAAACCTGTGATTCCAAACATCAGTGTCCTATTTTAACCACATCACTCCTCCTGATGCATCGTTAACCCTCTGTAGTTTACCCGGCTCCCATTTTAGGTCATGTGATGCACAAGGTGTGAGAGGAGCCTCGCATCACACCACTGAATCCCCATGTAAAAAACTTTGGGCTGTTATGCTTCATCGCTGTCTATGGCAAATACCACGTTTCGAATATTCCAAGCATAAACGTGACCTTATTTTATTATTGCACTTATTATGGGATGGTCACAGCAGCCCCAAAGTACACACCGCACACCACACAGTCATGCAAGAAAGGTAATGATACCATGATTTACTGAGATTCATGGGAAAGGTTCTCATTGGAACTAATGCAACACTGACAGATGAGGTCCTCAGAAAGACTCTGGGTTTAAGGATCCCCACCTCCCCAGACATCCAGCACACTGATGGGACACGGTATGTACGGGTGCAGCTCCTAATCATTTAGTTGTCGACAGGTGCGTATGTTCTATTTATTTGAGAGGCGATGCAGGTGAGTTCAGGTTGATGGACATGACATATAGGTTCTCATATCAATGATTTATAGTAAATTAAATCTGTACTAAATATTAAGCGTATCATTGTGGAACTGAGAAAGGAAACCTGGTTAGAGAATGTCCACAGCACAACATGCAGTACTTATAATAATCAGCTAGTCAGTTACATAATGAGCTGAGAATGTGATATCAGTGCCTGGTTAAAAGAAAGGTCACCACCTGGATGTAACTATGATTTGGGGTTGCAGCAGTTGGTCTGGTCTGGGGTCAGCAATGTTATGTTTTCAAAAAGTGGTTCTCCACCACATGCTGCAGCCAGCACTGTCAAGAACAAAACAGCAGGTGCTTTAGGGGTAGCAAATCGTAGCTGCACCTGCCCTTAAATATCGTTGCAAACTGCAATGCTCTGCTGCCACGGTTACGGTTGTTATGCAGATATTACATTACAAATATAGCTGCAGGCACGGTGGCTTAGTGGTTAGCACGTTTGCCTCTCAGCACTAGGGATTCCTGGTTCGAATCCCAATCTGGGTGGAGTTTCCATGTTGTCTCAGTGTCCGCGTGGGTTTCTTCCGGGTTCTCTGGTTTCCTCCCACAGTCTAAAAACATGGATCAAGTCAAGTTCTCCAAATTGCCCCATATAGAGTGTGTTTGTGTAAGTGAGTGTGTGCCCAGCGATAGATTGGCGCCCTGTCCGGGGTGTATCTACCCAGCGCCCAAGACGTTCTGCCCTGGATGGGCATGGGGAACCCCCTGCGACCCTAAAAGAGGATGAAGCGGATGGATGGAATATAGCTGCAAGGAAAGGGGTCGTGAAGTGTGATGTCATAAAATCTCCTGTATTATAATGCATCCAAATACTTTAGTCCATATGGTAGAAGTCATTATTCAGGCTCTTTGGTTCCTGTTTAACTAGAACCCCCCATTAAGCTTCACGTTCTCAGCTTCTAATATTCAGAGAGCACAAAAACAGTCTGCTCACCTTTTTCTTACTTTCTTCCTCCTCTTGCATCTTGGCCTGCAGTTTTCTCACCATGACCTGCCTCTTCCACTCGGGTATGGCTCTGCCCTGTTCATCGTGGGTGGGCACCAGGTTCTCAAAGTCCGCAGTGGAGCCACGTCTCTGGGCCGAGGCGGCGTTGCCGTTGATGACAGGCAGCTGGTCATTGCTCTGAGATGTACTCATGCCACGAGCTGCAGGAGTCGTGGCAGTCGTTGGAGAGGTCGGCGGGGGGGACACAGGCTTTAGGGACTCTGGCTCGGGTTGAGGTGTTGATTCGGGTGAGGGGATGGGGTTGGCCTGGGATTGGGGTGGAGTCTGGTCTGACGTTGGTGATGAGGGAGCTTCATCCTGGGAATGCAAGGTTACAGATGAAATTTACACTGCGAGTAGTTTAACTCCAAGCTCTTTAACTTTAACTTAATGATCATTCGAATCCTAGGAAATTAGCAGGAAAAACAAGACATCAGCCCATGTAAGCAATTTGGCAGGTTCTCCAAGTGGTTTGAAACCACATACAAGCTGAGAACCTTACAAACTGTACATCAGTTTATTTATTGATAAATAAGAACAGTATGTTATAGGTGGCTGCACAGCAAGAAGGTTTGTAGAAAGGTTAAAGATGGAATTTACACTGTGAGTAGTTTAACTAATAACTCTTTAACTTTAACTTAATGATCATTCGAATCCTAGGAAATTAGCAGGGAAAACAAGACATCAGCCCATGTAAGCAATTTGGTAGGTTCTCCAAGTGGTTTGAAACCACATACAAGCTGAGAACCTTACAAACCTTACATCGGAAGGTCACATGTTCAATTCACGGTTGGGGTGAGCAAAGGTCCTTGTTGCGTGGAGTCTGCATGTTGTTCCTGTGTCTGAGTGGGTGTCCTTCAGGGCCAGATTTCCTTCCACATTCCAAAGACATGCTGATTGGTACGTTGAAAATACTAATTGCCCACTGATTGGACCGTTGAGGAAAGACTAATAACAACCTTTACTATAAAGATCTGGATCAGAACCATTGTACTACAGAGTGTCACTAGACGGGCATGTGGTTTGGTAGATGCATTCAGTGTGTATGCATGCGTGCACTTCTGTTGCCACACTGCACTTACATTCGCTGTATTGCCCGTGTTTGAATAGACTGTCGTTAACCCTTTACTGTTAGGGGTTGGCTTCAGAGCTCTCCTGGCTTTGATTTCCGCCATTAGTTCAGAGTTATCTACAGAGGGGTACATCATGTTGAAGGATTTGGTGCCTGAAAGAAAAAAAAGAGCAGCAGCATGTCAGCAGCTATAACAACATAAGAAGCATGTCATAACATTAATAGTACATTTGTAGTAACCCTTTGTAGGCCCTTGCTTTTTATTTGCACTTCATTATTTAGCAGACACTTGAGGAACTTGGTAAATCTCAATATCATTGGTCCTGATTTGCCGATAATGGTTCAATACCAGGGCGGCATGGTGGCATGTTCTCCTCTCAGCGCTAGGGATTCCAGGTTCGAATCCCAGTCTGGGTGGAGTTCCCATGTTCTCCCCGTGTCCGCGTGGGTTTCCTCCGGGTTCTCTGGTTTTCTCCCACAGCCCAAAAACATGGATCAAGGTCAATTATATTCATCAAATTGCCCCATATAGAGTGGGTATGTGTGTGTGTGTGAGTCTGCCCAGAGCCCGAAACGGTCTCCCCTGGATGGGCATGGGGAACCCCCCCGCGACCCGATTAAAGGATAAAGCGGAAGATAATGGATGAATGGATGGGTTCAATACCGCTGTTCCTTTTGCAAGTTCTGAATGTCATGACTATGGACAGAGGTAGGAAAATCATTTAGCAGTGGTGAAGAATATGTGAGAACTGGCACACCAGACGATGGTCATTACTAGAGAGCAGTGAATGAGCTGGGAGAGAGGGGGAGCAGGGGGGAGCAGGGCAGCACAGCAAATGGGTAGTCAGCATGTTCGCCTCTCAGTCCACCCATCTGGGTGGAGTTCCAATGTTACCTCCGGTTACTCCATTTTACTCCCACAGTCCAAAAACATGGATTCAAGGTAAACTGGCTACTCCAAATAGCCCCTATATAGTATAGTGAGTGATGTTTGTGACGAGCAATAGATTGGCACCCTGTCCTGGGTGTATATCCAGTGCCTGAAACATTTTCCCCTAGATGGGCATGGGGAACCCCCATGAATCTCCAACTGAAATATCCATCCATCCATTATCTTCCGCTTTATCCTCTATTAGGGTCGCGGGGGGGTCCCCATGCCCATCCAGGGGAGAACGTTTCGGGCGCTGGGCAGATACACCCAGGACAGGGCACCAATCTATCGCTGGGCACACACTCACTCACACACTCACTCACACATACACACTCTATATGGGGCAATTTGGAGAATTCAATTGACTTGATCCATGTTTTTGGACTGTTGGAGGAAACCGGAAAACCTGAAGCAAACCCACGGGGACACGGGGAGAACATGAAAACTCCACCCAGATGGGGATTCGAACCCTAGCAAATCCCTAGCGCTGAGAGGAGAACATGCTAACCACTAAGCCACTGTGCCACCCAACTGAAATACACTCAAAACAAATAACACATCTGATATCGGTTTCAAAACCACTGGTTGTCCAAAATGCGAGTTGATCCTGGTCCATCCATCCATTATCTGCCACATCCTCTACTAGGGTCACGGGGGGGTTTCCTCATGAACATACAGAGGAGAACATTTCGGGCGTTGGGCAGATACAACCAGGACAGGAGCCAATCCATTGCTGGGCACACACTCACTCACACACACACAAACTAACTAAAGGGGCAATTTAGCGCAGCCAATTCACTTTGAACCCATGTAATTAGACTGTGGGAGGAAACCGACCCCACGCGGACCTGAGGAGAACATGGACAATTCAACCAGATCGGGATACAAACCTAGATCGCCAGAGCTGAGAGCCAGGTGTACTGACCACTGCTTTGCCCGAGCTGATCCTGTTTAAGGCTTTAAACTGTTGTAATACTGTAGTGTAAGTGACAGTAATTTCTGATCGTATGTATTTGGAACCTACAGGTTCAGACAGATGGTGGATTAATTGAGCGGCACAACCACAAACCACAGGTCGCAGGATGTAAAATGGATGTAAAGTCGTTTCTGTTGTGTGGGGTTTGAAGCTGCGCAGTGGATCACAGGAGAAAGACCACAACCGACATTAACTCATAATAAAGCGAAGACCTTTAAAATAGACATAAATCCATGTAATCTTCCTCTGAAACTCAGCAGATCCTTTGTAATCACCTTAGTTTGGATCAGACGCCTGAGTTTATTCTGCGCTGTAGTGAACAGTTTGTTGTTAAAGGTCAGATCACTAAAAGGTTCTGATCATTTTCCTGCTTAGTTTTTACTCAGGAAGGTTTTTATTCACTGTATCTTTAATATATATATATATATATATATATATACATTATAAAATATATATTACACACACACAAACATACCAGACATGCACCAACACACCAGACACACACACACACACACCAAAAACTCAAAAACACAAACATACCACATGCACACTCACAGACATACTCACACAGACACATACACCAGAAATACACAGCACACAAACACACACAGCCATACCCACACAGACACACATCACTCGAAGCAGACGTGCTTGCACACACCAGATACACGTACACACAAGCACACACACACACACAAACAACAGAAACATCCCACAAAAGAAGCACACATGCACACACACCAGACACACATATGCACACACACCTGACTAACACACACACACACACAAACAGCAGACAGATAAGTTTTCTGATGTCTCTATCATTTCTGTCAGGTCCCTATGCAAAGAAACATTCCCACATCATGATACTCCCACCTATTAATTTTTTTTTAAAGAAAGTGACTATACAGTTATATCTGTAACAGTACAGGGCTACATTGTGCTGGGAAACCAAAAAAACCTATAAATAAGGCATGCCCCACATTCTGCAGCTCTTAATGAATAATATACAGAGAATGCTTTTATGCTTTTAACCGAAAAAAGTGTTCGAAAGTTGGAAACAAACAAGATCCTAAAACTAGAGATGCTGAAACTCTTATAATAACATGCATTAAGGTCACTCAAGATGCTAATGTATTAACAAAAAAAAAATGAAACCAAGCAGAGCAGAAAATCAGTTCCTCACCGTGCGCGGTCCTCTCGTGTTGCCGAAGGTTCTCAGAAGCGGACTTACATAACTATTGGTTCTACGATTTCCACCCCTTTTGCTCTACAACCCCGCTATCAGATCAGCAGCAGGCTCGGTCACGCTCCCCTCACGGCCTCCGTGGGAAAGCAGAGGGACTGGGAGAATAGTGCGAATGCAGACCCATCGCAGTTCAGAACTCTCAGGAGATCAGCACTAATCAGCTCGGACAGCGAGCAGCTGCCAAACTGGAAGTGGATTTGGAGTCCACTCTCTAACACTTTCCTCTTCACTCTCTCCCTCTCGCTATTTCCACTCGCACGCAATCTGCCCCCTTTCCTCATCCTATCATCACCTTCTCTCACCCCGATTCATTCCACTTTCCCAGTTCCACCATGTCCACCCCCCCTCCCCATGCGCTAGAGCAGAAAGATCTCAAACACAAAGCCGCCCACTGACGAGCCGAACGCCACACAATCCAGCCGTGCACCATTCATGCATTCACACGTTCACACCAGGTCCAGACCAAACAAACACAGAACATCCACATGCTGCTCTGTCATCCACTGCACTTATATACCAGCCGCATTACCCAGGATCCTCAGCGGCCTGTGTACTGTGGTGAAGGCAAACCACCACCGAGGTCTGAATGCATGATACATGAACTTGCTGCATGATTATAGACAACTCTGTACTTTATAAATGAATAAGATAGTAACACAGTGGGGTTTTGCTGCATCCTCAATAAAGCCACACTCATGTTACAGCGCCCTCAGGAGGAATGCATCAGTTAAGGCGTGTGAATTGGAGCCTTTTGCAGGCCAAATGTAAGATTAGTCTGCAAGTCCTGCAAGATTATAAGATGACACATCTATCCATGCATTAGGGAAACAGTATGGGGAAGGCCCTTTTCTACCCCAGTGTATAAAACAAGGTTTATAAAGGCATGGCGTGCACAGAGCCCTGTCATTAATCCAACACCTTTGGGTTGAACTGAAACAGAGACTATGAGATAGATATATCCATCATCAGTGTGTGATCTCACAAGGGCAAAAATTCCCACTAACACACTCCAAACTCTTGTAGTAATCCTTCATTTAATGTAAACTATTATTGTTAGGAGGAACTCAGCACACGTGGTACAGCCACCATTAGTCCTGCTGAAAAGAAGAGCGGGCAGCGAGCAGAAGGGCACTAACCGCCTCACACAGATGCAAGCCAAATGCTGTCTGTGATGCATGATACCAGCTTGTGTAAGCATCCCAGCTTTCTGAGCTCCTTACGAGCAGCCGGGGATGATAAAGTCTCCCCCTGGTGTCTTAAAACAGTTTTTTTTCATTTAATTTGTCTGGTGCAGTGTTCCATAACTGAGGATCCTGTATCGCATCTCAATATGCAGAAATAAAGTCAAATATAAACACACACACACACACACACACAAAAACACACAATACAGACAGTAAAGTGTAGACCCAGAAGTTGGAGGTGTGGTAGGGTGAAGTGGGATGGGGTAAATACTCACTCTTCCTTTGCCGGAGTGACTCTGGGGCAGGACTGACAGGGGCAGAGGAGAGATTCCCTCCTTTAGTGCGACAGCATAGAGGAGAAAAGGAGGCACAGGTTGGCGAGAAAACGCCGGGCGGGTGAATAAGGAGAGCAAAAAGGCAGGGTGGTAATGGGAGGAGGGCAGGTGGAGGAGAAAAAGTGGGTGGTGAGTAAAACATACAGGTGGGTGAGTAAAAGAGGCTGAATGACGTGGATATGAAAGATGCAATTACAGCGCTGTGAGGATAACATTTTGGGGAAGGCCTTTTGTTTCTGCGGCTGAATTGCGCTTCTGAGTACAATGTTACACTATAAGGTTCAAACCCAAACCCCCTCATGTGTGAACCCCTCACACACAACGCTAGGGAAGAGGTGGAAACAATGGCGCGAGACGGTAAGGTCAAGGTTCAGCCTAGATATGCAGAGGAAAGACAGGGTGGAGAAAGGTCACCGTGGCAACAGGTACGTGGCGTGATGGCAGCTATACCAACCATGACGAATGTGATGTATAATTGTTGTGTCAATTAGGCACTCAGTGCCTAATATTGTTATATCTTTGTTGTTGTAGTTACATCACCTAGCCACATGGTGATACAACCCCATAGCCCCACCTGACAATCGCTTTGCTCTTATTAGGAAGCGACGAAGTTAAGACGGTCCACATATTCAACTGTATATACATGTGTGGAGCAAGAGTAAGACGTTATGGGGACATTATTAGCTTTATTCAGGTGATAAAGTGATCTATTTAACCTATCAGTGTGGTGAAACACACACATATACACACGTTAGAGGGGTGGGCAGCCCTGTACACAGTACCCAATGAGCAAATGGGGTTAGGTGCCTTGCCTAACCCCATATTAATTGGACTGGTGGCCCTGCAGGACCCCCTTAATGGACTTACATATAGTTTTCCAGTTGTTAGAGTTTTTCCCATTTGTTAAATATACTGATCTCACCTGATCTCAACACTATCTGTACATGGCTGCCCTACACTGTTGCTGCTGCCCGGCCGCTCAAGGAGAATGAGTCCCCCACTGAGTCTTGGTCCTCCCAAGGTTTCTTCCTTAGTTTTTTCTTGCCACCGTCACTTCAGCTTGCTCTTTGGGGGTCTAAAGGCTTTTCATTCTGTAAAGTTGCTTTGTGATGACATACTGTTGTAAAAAGCACTATATAAATAAATTACTTGAACATGAACTTGCCCAAGGACACTTCAGCTACAGTACTTGGTGGGAATGGGAATCAAACCGGGAACTGTCAGGTCACAAGGCTGCTTCCTTAACCATAAACCTACAACTGCTCTTTTAGATTCATCTGCAGGTGAGACGAATTCCCAAGGCATCTGAAGCATTGCTTTCTGATCACAAGAGGTGAAAAAAAAACTATATTTGTCTATATAATAAACCTTCAGCTGTTTCTTTAAAGTGTTATAGTGATTCATTTTGCCTATTGTGCATACACACAGAGGAATCTGTCCTCCACATTTAACCCATTCGTGCAGTGAAACACACACATATACACACGCTGATGAAGTGAGCACACGTGCCCGGAGCGGTGGGCAGAGAGCAACTGGGGTTAGGTGCCTTGCCCAATGGCACTTCAGCCATGGTACTTGGTGGGACCGGGAATCAAACCGGAGACCTTCAGGTCACAAGACTGGTTCCTTAACCACAAGCCCATGACTGCCATAGCGCTCTAATTACCCCCTGCATGATAATAATGATAATAATAAAGATTATTAAAAAAGAATAATAAAGATACAGGGTTCAGAGTGACGGTGTAAACTGCCCTTTCTCCCTTTTTCGCCGCAGCTGCTGCCGCTGATGCATTAAGTATCCTTTTGTTGGCTAAACATCCTGTTTAGATCCGTGACCGCAACAAGTTTGTTCAAGCCGGCCCTGTTTCGAGGGATAAATAGATCAGCTAATCAAACAAACTGCAGGTCAGGAGTGAAGTGCAATCTGTTGACATAGATCCCAGAGCTGAATGGTCGCAGCAATCAGGCAAATGGGAGACACTCTAAACCTGATTTTGCCCGTAATGGAAGCCCCATTCATTAGCGGCGGCGTATTTGGTAACCTGGCTGCTCTCATGGTAACAGGGTGAATCTTTAAAATATTTACACTGCACCCTGCCTGGGCTCTATGTAAAATATTTTGCATACTGTAGCCGAGTTAAGCACACAGACCAGGTTTTGTCCTTTTTTGTACATCTGCTCGCACCCTCCTATCTGGAAGCCGTCAATGAAATCATGATAGCTCTGGTTTTTATATTTGAATCAATCACGCAGAGCTCGCACATCAGTGTGAAGCTCCGGTATTAAAAACACTTCACGTCCTAATTTTAAAAAACCTGCAGGATTTTAAACAGGAACCAAAAAAAACAAACAGCTGCGTCTTCATTTAGCCACAGCCTTTTAACTTTGACTTTAATGTTTATCTTGCTCTATATACACGATGTGGACAAAAGCATTAGGACACACCTCTTAATCACTACAGGCATATACAGGCGTGTCCTTCAGTCCCAGATAAAATCAAGCACCTGGTCCTGTACCTGGACAATCACATGCTTCCAATGTTCTTTTCTGTTCGAGCATGACCGTGACCTAGTGCACAGATCAATTAACACATGCTTGGCTGAGATTAATGGGGAAAAAACTTGACTGGGCTGCATAGAGCCTTGACCTCAACCACAGGGATAACCTAGTATGGAGACTGAGAGCCAGACCATCTCACCCAACATCAGTGTCTGACCTCACGGGTGTTTTATGAATAATGACCATGTGCAATCCCAAATTATGATTAATATGTCCATCCATCAATCCATTATATTCCACTTTATCCTCTATTAGGGTCGCGGTGGGGTTCCCAATGCCCATCAACGTTTCCGGCGCTGGCCAGATACACCCAGGACAGGGCACCAATCTATCACTGGGCACACACTCACACACACACACTCTATATGGGGCAATTTGGAGAACTCAATTGACTTGATCCATGTTTTTGGACTGTGGGAGGAAACCGGAGAACCCCACGCAGACACACGGAGAACATGGACACTTCAACCAGATCGGGATACAAACCTAGATGCCCAGAGCTGAGAGGCAGGTGTGCTGAACACTGCCCGAGTTGATCCTGTTTAATGCTTTAAACTGTTGGAATACTGTAGTGTAACTGCCAGTAACGTTTGATCGTATATATCTGATCGTGGGGCACACACTCACTCACATACACACACACACAAACACACTCTATATGGGGCAATTTGGAGAATTTAATTGACCTTGATCCATGTTTTTGGACTGTGGGAGGAAACCGGAGAACCCGGAGGAAACCCACGCGGACACGGGGAGAACATAGAAACTCCACCCAGATTGGGATTCCAACCGGGAATCCCTAGTGCTGAGAGGAGAACATGCTAAGCACTAAGCCACCGTGCTGCCCTGATTCATATGTGCAATACCATATTAGGTGCAATAATCATTTCTTTATATGACTCACAAGTGCACTATATATTTTAATATATATAACTCTACCACTGCCATTTAAATTTATATCTATTGCATCTTATTCCGCTGCTTTATTTTTTATACATTTATTATTATTATTAGTAGTAGTAGCAGTTCTTTTATCCTTTATTCTTTTTTATATCTTAACACTGTTAATGGGGCATCTGTGACTACTGCAATTTTTAATAAAATTCTGATTCTTTTTTTTTAGGATGAAAGCTTCCTAAATACTGATGCCAAAAGCTTGCGGAAAGCTGTTCTAAAACAGTGGAAACTTTTATAGTTTTAAATGGAGGACACAAAGTTGCCAGTATGGGCCCTTAACCCTCATCCAGCATGGATGTGTGAATAAGAGGCGGAGCCAGGAGAGCATGTGAGGTGATGGTGCTCTTCTGTAACCTGTCTGTGTTAACTGTCTGCGTAACCGTACAGGGAATTTGAAAGGGGGAGTGGAGATGGCTCTGCAGCAATAGCAGAAAGTGAGACATAGGAGTGAAGCTGAGGCTACATGATGCTCCAGGGGTGAAACACCCAGAGTGCTGAGACCAACTGGCAACGCTTCACCGTTAATGATGTCATTGATGGACTGTCCACATACATTCAGTCTACATTACATATGAAAAGAGAGAAGGCAGAGAAAGTCATGTGTGACGACGTGAGTATTAAATGGCAGACAGTGAGTGAGGAGGGGTGGAGGAGGGATGGAGGACAGTTTGAGTACTCACTGCTGGAGTTAGACATGCGACGCTGGTTCTGGTTGGATGCCGTTGATGAGGTGCTGGTGTTTGGAGGAGGTGTGGGCGCTGTGGGGAGAGGTGGAGGCGGTGGTGGAGTGTAAACGGTTGGTGGCGGAGGAGGAGGAGGAGGTGGAGGAATGTCCTCATTCGTTCCAGTGCCGTTCTCCACTGCGGGGGCGGGGTCAGCCGGCTCCTCCAACAGCACTGAACCCTGTAGGATGGAAGAAAATCTCGTTTTACTGTCAAATTAGGAGACAATAAGTCAGACTGCTTTCTCAAAACACTCCATACGCTCAGTTCTCACAGCTTTTATTTCCTCCACCCCACCCCCACACAATAGACCCACAGTCACACCCCACACAAACACTCCGTTAAAACAACACACTCGGGATGTCCCTCGGGATGTCCCTCACACATCCCCAATACCCCATGTTCATCTTCTAGAGATGCTACAGGAATTATATGAGCCAAAGTTCAATGTATTTCTAATCATCTGTTATTGGGGCAGGCGGCACAGTGGCTTAGTGGTTATCACGTTTGCCTCTCAGCGCTAGGGATTCCCGGATCGAATCCCCATCTGGGTGGAGTTTCCATGTTCTCTCCGTGTCTGCGTAGGTTTCCTCTGGGTTCTCCAGTTTCCTCCCACAGTCCAAAAACATGGATCTCCAAATTGCCCCATATAGAGTGTGTTTAAGTGAGTGAGTGTCTGCCCAGCGCTGGATTGGCGCCCTGTCCTGGGTGTATCTGCCCAGCGCCCGAGACGTTCTCCCCTGGATGGGCATGGGGAACCTCACCGCGATCCTAATAGAGGATAAAGCGGGAGATAATGAATGAATGTTATTGGGGCAGTCATGGGCTCGTGGTTAAGAAACCAGCCCGTGACCTGAAAGTCCCTGGTTCGAGTCCCGATCCCACCAAGTACCATAGCTGAAGAGCCCTTGGGCAAGGCACCTAACCCCAATTGCTCCCTGAATGCCATATTCAAGGCTTACTTCACCAGTGTGTGTATATATGTGTGTTTCACTGCACGGATGGGTTAAATGTGGAGGACAAATTCCGCTGTGTGTATGCACAGTAGGCAAATAAAATCACTTTATCACTTATCACTTTACTTATTGCCCCCATGGTTTTACAATCTCCTCTAAGCACTGCCCCCCCCTCCACAGTTCTTTACCCTGTAATTTAATTTGTGCCTCATTATCTAACTGTCGCAGGGGAATGAATGAACAAATGCCACTCAGTGGGGGACATACTGAACCGAAGCCAGTAAAAAAAATATTAAAACAATGAAAAATGCATTCCAGTCGCCACTCTGAATTCTGTGCACATTTCATATCTCGGCCCTTGTCATATACCTGCACCACACACCCTCCTCCTGCATTTGCACCGTGTTGGCTAGAGCAGTAGATCTCTCGCCCCAAAGGCAAGGCGGCTGGGAAAGACACAGGCTCCTCCCAGCACGATTAGTAGATAGACATGCATTAAAAAATGCTTTGCTCTGCAAAGTCTGGCCACCAATTCAGAGTGATTTCCTGCATTTTAATTAAGTGCTGGGATAGGTTTCTAGCCTTATAGGGCTCACAGCCCTATTGAGGTAAACAGCCTGGATAATAAAGACACCTTATCTCAGTACATTTCTCATGCCTATACAGGGGTGAAGCACACATTTAATCACACAGACACACACACAGTATACAGGGCAATTTAGCTTAGCCAATTCACCTTGAATTCATGCTTTTGCCCTGTGGGAGGAAATTGGAGAGCACAGAGAAAACGGAAACTTCACTCAGATAAGGATTCGAATCTGGATCCAGAAGCAGACATGCTAACCAGTAAGTCACTGTGCCTCCCATAATGAAGAAATAATGACTTCAAATGTAATTAAGATAAGCAAATTAGCAAGGAATAAAGGCGGACTGTCTGTATATATGTTTTTAGTAGGGTGACGCAAAAAATAGAGTG
Organism: Corydoras maculifer; assembly: GCA_019802435.1. Taxonomy (NCBI): domain Eukaryota; kingdom Metazoa; phylum Chordata; class Actinopteri; order Siluriformes; family Callichthyidae; genus Corydoras; species Corydoras maculifer. Next base: position 451,810 of record JAFMOD010001374.1, on the reverse strand, counting down.
TATAAAAATATATATAATATATTTTTTATATATAGACGGCGGCACGGTTGCTTAGTGGTTAGCATGTTCTCCTCTCAGCGCTAGGGATTCCCGGTTCGAATCCCCATCTGGGTGGAGTTTCCATGTTCTCCCCGTGTCTGTGTGGGTTTCCTCCAGGTTCTCCGTTTCCTCCCACAGTCCAAAAACATGGATCAAGTCCATTAAATTCTCCAAATTGCCCAATATAAAGTGTGTCTGTGTGAGTGAGTGTGTGCCCAGCGATGGATTGGCGCCCTGTCCTGGGTCTATCTGCCCAGGGCCCGAAATATTCTCTCCTGGATGGGCATGGGGAACCCCACCACGACGGATAAAGCGGGAGATAATAAATGAATGAATATATATATATATTATATTATATATAATATATATATATTCATTCATTCATTCATTATCTCCCGCTTATCCTCTATTAGGGTCGCGGTGGGGTTCCCCATGCCCATCCAGGGGAGAGCGTCTCGGGCGCTGGGCAGATAGACCCAGGACAGGGCGCCAATCCATCGCTGGGCACACACTCACTCACACAGACACACTCTAAATGGGGCAATTTTGAGAATTCAATTAGCTTGATCCATGTTTTTGGACTGTGGGAGGAAACCGGAGAACCCGGAGGAAACCCACGCAGACACGGGGAGAACATGGAAACTCCACCCAGATGGGGATTCGAACCGGGAATCCCTAGCGCTGAGAGGCGAATGTGCTAACCACTAAGCCACCGTGCCGCCAATATATATATATATAT
>JAFMOD010001374.1:436701-450382 GCA_019802435.1 Corydoras maculifer | reverse complement strand
TACATATATATACACACATATACACACACACTTAAATTATCTCTCTAATAATTCTATTGAGGTCCGCATATTTCCCATGAAACAAATGACACCAGTGGTTGTTTTAATCACATGACCATTTTTGAGCTTTATTAAAGTTTACACATGAATGTCGAATGCCGTGCCTCTGCGTATCAGGATTCTTTCACACTGTCATTATTCCTCACAGTGGAACTTGGAGGAATGAGCTGACATCTGTTGCACTAAGTGCCGCAATCCTGCGCACTGCTACTCCCAGGGGGGGCTACGGTTTCGCCCATCAGTACTCCAGCTGGTGTTTAATTCATGAGCAAGCCCCCTCACCTTCAGGCACGTGCCTCTTCCACCCCCCCCCCCCCGTGCAGCACGCGTCAGACGCGTGTGTGTTATTCCCTCCCCTTTAACAACCGCCCCTCCCTTTACCCTTCCCCATATGGTCCACGTCATGTCAGCATGCATGTAGCTGCTAATAGAGCATTACCCAAGGGGCACGTCAGGTGCCATCTGCTTTCCCAGACCTCCGCCCCCTACTGGGAGTCTAATTGGCTCAATAAGGATTATAATAGAGGAGTGGTTTCACATTTCCCAGCTTTCTGCTTCATCCTTTTAAGGTCTTACTATTGAGCTTTCATAGAGTGTTGTGTTTTACATCGCATTGTTTTCTTTGGTTTAATTAAATACAGGCCTGATTATCTTCAGTCACTACAGGAGTTTTACCTCCAGATTTATTTTAATAAATTTGCACGGAGGACATCGGACTGGCATTTTACTATGGCAATGAGGCGTGGCCCTTATTCAGCTCACGGCTCCGACTGTCAGTGTTATGTAACAAAAGGAAAAGCTGAGCAAACAAAACACCGTTTGGTGAATAGTGAGATGAATTTACGTAATAACAACCAGGGTCCCGCACACACGCCTTACACAAGCTCATGACATGAATCAGAATGAAAACATTTTAGTATGAAAATCCTTTCGCTGTTATAAACTAATGATGCTGCAGTTCACCAACCAAGAGCGTGTTAATATAGAATGACATGCAGTTTAGGAAGTTTACAATTAAAGTAACAACAACAACAACAACAACAACAACAATAATAATAATAATAATTTTCAAAAATTACAATTACCTTAAAAACAAATACATTTGTAAATAGATAAACAAAGAGCAATACCTAGTGCAACAGCAAACAAAGTGAATTAATTATAACTAAATAAAATATTTTTTTAAACCTGCGTTTTCTTAAATGTATCAAACACCTATTCAAATGTGTAAATACCTCATATACCTCATTCAATTTCTTTTTCTTAAATGTCACTTAAAGAAAGTGGGAAAACACTACCTCAGAACCCTCTGTAACAACCTCATGACATTTATTATTAACTTAAGCTTTCAATTCATCTCAAAACCTCACGGATTACCTCAAAACCCTCTAAGATTACTTTAAATAGCTTATTGATTACCTTATATACCTTACAGAATACCTCAAAATCTTACTGATTACCTTGGAAAGTATTACTCACTAATACCTTAGAACAATAGGAAACGACTTTAAAAACTATATTACATTATAATAATTTAATTAATAATTACATCTTAGAAACCTCACAGGTCTATGCAAACCCCTAAATGAATGCTTTAGAAACCCCATACAAAACATTTCAAACAAAGTTTTTGCTTCAAATACCACACCAATATTACACTATAATTATTTAATAGATACATCTGGAACCTTTCTGATGTCTTTAAAAACCCAACAGTGAAATTACAAATGCACAGATTACTTTTTATTATCTATAATTATATTATAAAACCTCACTGATTACCTCAAATACTTTTTATTACTTTATTATTACAAATACTAGAATAAATTACTTATTAAAATTACTTATTATAAATTACTTCACAAACCTCACTGATCACACAATACACACTGTCAGTTGCTTAAACCTATTTTTTTTTTGTTTTTTTTTTCCTACTTTAAATTTTACTTTATATTTTAATCTTACATATTTTGTATTTAGTTTTTATATTTCTTTTTTTAGTAAACCCTGTTGATTACCTCTGAAACCTCATTGATGATCTCAAAATCCTCCCAGATGACCTCAAAAACCTCATTGATGACCACAAAAACCTTGGTGATTACCTCTAAAACCTCACGAATGATCTCACAATCCTCACCAATGATCTCAAAATTCTCACCAATGATCTCAAAAACCTCAACAAGGACCTCCCTCAAAAACCTCTGTGATTACTTCTAAAACCACTCTGATCATCTCAAAATCCTCACCAATCATCTCAAAATTCTCACAAAGGACCTCAAAAACCTCAACAAAGACCTCTCTCAAAAACCTCTGTGATTACCTCTAAAACTTCTCTGATGATCTCAAAATCCTCACCAATGATCTCAAAATCCTCACCAATGACCTCAAAAACCTCAACAAGGACCTCAAAAACCACCTCTGTGATTACCTCTAAAAACTCTCTGATAATCTAAAAAATCCTTGGTGATTACCTCAAAAACCTCACTCATTACTTCAAATACAATACTGATTAACTGAAATATCTTACTGATTACCTCAAATACTTTCCTATTTACCTTAAAGATTCTACAATTACCAAAAAAATCTTACTGATTACCACAAAATACTAAATTATTACCCTAAAAATCTCACCTATAACCACAAAAAACCTCATTATTTGCCCCAAATATCTTACTACTACTAAACACCTTACTGATTACCTCAGTGAATACCAATAAAATCATTGTTAACCTTTAAACCTCATTAATTACTTAGTAATTAATTTTACCATTTTTTTTCAAAACACTCCACTTATTAATAAAGAATCTGATGAATTCAAGACCTTCTAAACACCTTTCCAATTACCCCAGTAGTCAAAGTAACCCCCCCCACCACCACCACCTTAAACATCGACTCTCAAATAATATTTGAAAGGCCAAATCTTGTGGTACCTCCTCATTGGGTGCCATGGTTGTGCAGGGCTTCTGGTCCGTGGTGTCGTTGCCCAGAGCCTTATAGTAGTCTCCAGTGCTGGGCTGCTTACTGAAGCTTCTTGACTTTCTGTTGGATTCCACCCGCCTGAGTCTGTTCGGGTTAGGGAGAGACTCCCCCGCTGACAACTGTCAACCAAACATTCAACACAAATAAATTAATAATCAGAGTTATAGTCATTTATTGAGCTTTTTCAGCAAAAATAACCAGTCACCAAACTAACAGTGATAATGATCTCCAAATCAACATCAGTACCCATTTTAAACAGCAGGAGGATCATGTTTGTTATTATAAGGAACATCTAAATTGGTTCGTCAGCTATTCCTATAGATATCTATAGTTATGTTAAAACTATTGCAGCAACAAGTGTGTCAACATGGCCCATGTGCAGAGGTATGTTATTCAAATAAATGAACCAACACTGAGAGGTATGTGGTAGCTTAGAGGTACAATGCCAATCTGAAGGTTTGTAGTTCAAGCCAATGTGGCCCATAATCCTCATTGTCCATCAAAGCTATCCCTGTTTTCTGACTACATCCAAGTCGTCTCAGAAGAAAGTGTCTTGCAGATTTGTCCTGAATCCTAAGTGCTGGATCATTGTTATTGTGATGTTATTCTACCTCATACATATTAAAAAAAAGTATGTGAGCATCATGCAGCTGCCTTAGAATGGGACATTTAGGAAAAACCATCAGCTGGCTGCCCTAAGTAGATGAAAAGGGCCCTACCTTATACCCTTTGCAAGATGCGTCACGATGCTCATTGCCATCTTACAACCCGCCAACAGTCTATTTTCATGCTGTTTGCCTGCGTCGTTTAAAAAGCAATGCTGCTTGTGAATATATCTCCTCTGATGGGCGTGGCCATCCCGAAATGAGGTGTGTTCAGGTACATTTCTGGCATATTGCTATCTTGGAAAACCCAGGTTCACCGCTGACTGAAAACAACCTCTCCAGAAGTCAACAGTCGGACGTTCAACACTATGTCAGCTCTGAATCAACAACACAGTCGTGTGTTCAACGCCACGGAACAGAGACTGCAGATACATAGTCATATACATAGTGTCAGATACATAGTGTGTTCAACGCTATTTGAACAGAGACTGCAGATACATAGCAAACACTATACACTGGGTTCTCCATTCACAGTCAAATGGAGAACCATGGACCAGCGCATTGAGACCCAGGTAGCTGCACCGCAGGAATAACATTCTGCCACCTGGCTCTTAAAGGGAACGGCTCATAAAGCGACACGCTGATAGTTTTTTTGCATGCGACGGCCAGAACACACCCATAAATAATTAAGAGAATGAATACATGCCTTTTGCGTACTACTTCGTGGTTATGATAGCAAAGACACACTGACCAACACACTAAGGACACACAGTGCACAGTTGATGGCTCGCTAAGGATCGCTAAAATAAAAAAAAGTAGTAAGTGACACATGCTTACTGTATGTGATGAATAATTAATAAAAGTACAACAGTTAACACTCGTGCTTCAGTTTGTACATACGGACTGAAAACCTTCATTTAACACCGCTTTTAATTTAAGGAACAATAATAAGTCAAAAATGACTGCGGTACTGAGACTAACCACCCAAATAGTATGTGCGCTGTGGAGGTCCATTAGGGACTAACAAAACACGTAGAAAACATGATGGACTACAGGATGTAATTGTAGAACTACAAAATACATCTGAACTGTGGGTGGAGCCTATTAACTGGAGGATGATTTTCCCACTTTCACATCATAATTAATTTAGAAATCAGTATTCTAAAGGCGCATGACATGAACACTCTTATTCAATGGCTGTTGCTTGTTACATAGAAATTTATTTCTGTGTTATTACTCGGCTCGGCTGAATTCTTAAATCTGATTGGTCAATTATAGCGGCATTCAGACACTATTTTATTTCTAGCCGTTATGCCTGTAATTCTGCAATGCAACTGCTGAAGCTATTAAATCATCCATCCATTACCTTCCACTTAACCTTATAAAAGGGTCACGGAGGAAGGGGGGTGTTCCCCATGCCCAGGGGAGAAAGTTTCAGGCACTGGGCAGATACATTTAAGACATGGAGCCAATCTATGAGGGCACTCACTCACACAGACACATGCACACACAATCACATTAGATAGGGGCAATTTAGAGCACCTGTTTCCATGTTTTTGGACTGTGGGAGGGAACCGGAGAACCCGGAGAAAACCCACATGGACAGGAGGAGAATATGAAAACTCCACCCAGCATTCAAACCTGGATTTCCAACACTGACAATCAGATGGGTTAAACACTACACTGTGTTGCCCACTATCAAATTAATAATTAATAGATTGTGCCTAACTGCTGAGCAGGTATTCCCACAATATAATATACTATATAATATATCAGTGGGCTATAGGGCAGAAATTATAGCAGGCTTATTGCAGTAAAGGCATATATTAAACACTATGACAGTTCTTATAACCACCTGGATATGCATTATGCTGCAGGATCACGTTAATGAGGTTTATTTCTCACTAATGACTGATCACTGTATATGATCCTACTTCCTTTATGTCTACGTTCTAGCTAAGAACAGTTGAAGCTTCAGGTCTGAAATTATAGCTTGTTATTGATGGCAACAAACTAACAGACCAAAATTAACAATCAACCAATGGAATTCCAATATATAACTACTATTTGTTATAACATGGGAATAAATAGGTGCATCACAGCCCCATCACAGTCTGTTTGGTCCATGCAGGAGATGCTGACAGGGGTCTGCTCCTTCCTCATTCACTGGTTGCACCAATATGCAACACGTGATGGGATTTAAATATCCTTAAAGCGGAAATCTATAGCACTTCGGGACGTTTCTTCACTTTCATGATCCTTCACTGCTCTAATCTTTTACTTTCGTTTTCTGTCACATCCCCAGATATCATGGCCGAAGAACTGGTCTGGAATCAGTGCGTCCTGGCTTTAATAATGAGCAGTGTAAATCAGCAGTGTGCCAATTCGTCGCTTATTTCTGATGAGGGAGGACAATGTGCTAAGTGCGGGACGAAGGAACAGTACCTGCAGCTTCTCGAAATTTCCATGTCCTCCCCAGGGAAACAAAAAAAAATGCAGTGCTAGTTCTCCTGATCTCAGTGGATTTTCCTAATGCAAACATCCCCAAATTTGCATGATAAACCCTCCTGAGTAAGAACAAAACCTTCTCTCAGTTACTAGCCACAACATGACATCTTTGGACAAGTAAAGACTCGAAGCGTCCCGATTTTCATGCATTATCATTTGACCACGTAGAAGAAAGGAGGCGAGAGGGCTGACAGATGAACACACAACACATCAAGCTGAATAATTTAAAGCTCAGACCAAATAAACAATAAAGGGTGGAGGGGGTGACTCTCCAAACACCTTAATCCTTGCCACTTGGACTGGATCATCACCAGGTTCCATAAAGATACAAACCAGAGGAAAACCCCACTTGTGCATCAGCCTGACCTTATATGTCGAGCTCAGAGATCTCAGTGTTCTATTTGCATTGTTGACTCAAATCCCGGCCCTCCTGTAGATCAGCTCTTGATCAGCTCTTACATGAGCTAATTGAGTGCAGATGGTATGATAAGGGGGATCGAATCCAACGAATCCAACGGAACCCATCACCAGTGAGCTACACAAAACCATGTGATTTCAACCTCCTCTCAACATGAACACCACAAATAAATAAGCATCCACCATCCACCCATCAGATACATACAACTTCCCATAAACCTATGAAGAAAAAAAATTCTAAATCCTAAATCTGGAGGAATAGAACCACAGTATTTCTTACCCTGTACCGTATAGTCCAGTCAGTTCCAGAGAAAGACGGTTGGTGGATGAACAGGTGTCACAGGATCCCCATCCCACAGTGACTCTGACACTCTACCTGCCGGTCACTTCACCAGACCCCGCCCCCACACAGGCACACACCAATCCTGTCGATGCACAGTGATGTAACTACCCAGGTGCTGACCAATGATGGTGCAGAGTGGCCTGAGCTTTTCATGCAAAGTGCACTGACATACCTGCAGGGCATGGCTACCTGGTATTGAATCTCCACCCGGCTTAGAAAAGGCAGATCGTAAACGCTGAGTGCTACGTTATTCTGATGCCTCAGCCCATCAATGAAACCTAAAATATGATACAGCCCCTGTAAGTTATGTGCAGCTTTATATACTGAATCATTTTGGCGATTATGCTTGCCCGCATCCCACAATCCAAACACATAGATTCAAGGTAAGATTCAAGGTGCTCTAAATTGCCAATTTAGTGTGTGTGTGTGTGTGTGTGTGAGTAAGTGAGTGTGACAAGCGATAGATTGGCACCCTGTCCTGGGTGTATCTGCCCTGAATGGGCATGGTAACTCCCCACTATCCTAATAAGGAATTAAGAGGAAGATTATAAATGAATGAATGAATGAGTATTGAAACTTTATATTTAGTTTCTTTCCATCCATTTGAAGAACTCAATTGACTTGATCCATGTTTTTGGACTGTGGTAAGAAACCGGCGAACCCGGAGGAAACCCACGCAGACATGGGGAGAACATGGAAACTCCACCCAGATGGGGATTCGAACCGGGAATCCCTAGCGCTGAGAGGAGAACATGCTAAACACTGAGCCACAGACAAAAATTTATATTTTATAAGATAAAGGCTTTTAAGTATATTTACCGTTGAACTGTCAGCAATGTGATTTATATATGACTGAGACACACAAATGTCATAAAGCACTGTGTGTGTGTGTGTGTGTGTGTGTGTGTGTGTGTGTGTGTGTGTGTGTGTTAGGAAGGAGCTGCTCTGTGCACCTGTGTTGTCATGGAGGCCAAAGAGGGTTGTTTTTCTTTCAGCTTTCTCAGTGTAGCTCTCTGCTCATCGGCAATGCAAACAATTAATGAGTTTGTATTACTGTTTACATACGTGACCATACACATGTGTGTGTGTGTGTGTGAGTGTGTGTGCAGAAGAGTGGGAACAGTGTGTGTGCGTGTGCATAAAGCAAAATATATTTTAAAATGTGTGTGTGTATGTTTATGTGTAAAGCCATATAAACGATATGTGTGTGTGTTTGGGTGTATACAAATGTGTTTAGATTTGTGTGTGTGTGTGTGTGTGTGTGTTTGCATAAAACCTTGTGTTTGAGTATAATGGTGTGTTTGTGTATGTGAATATAATAGTGTGTGTGTGTTTGTGTGTGTGTAATAATATGCATAAATGTCTGTAAATGTGTGTGTGTGTGTGTTACAATATGTAGAAATGTGTGAAATATGTACAGTTTGTGTGTGTACATATATACATATATATATACACACACACACAAATACACTACCTTATATCTACAGTATATATCATAAAGTGTGTGTGTGTGTGTAAAACAATATGTATAATTTGTGTTAAAGTGAGTATAACAACATATGTGTGTGTGTGTGTGTCAGTGTATCAAAGTGCCTTCTCAGGGCAGAAAGGCAATTATTATTAATGAGGTTAAGAAGGGTGGATCTCTGGCTGTTCACCTGGGAGCAGGTGTGTGTGTGTGTGTGTGTGTGTGTGTGTGTGTGTGTGTGTGTGTGTGTGTGTGCACGCGCACATGTGTGTGTACGTGTATATATATATGAAAGAGAAATCAAAGTATGTTAGCTGAAATTTGTGTTTCATAAAAAAAATCCTTTGTAAACAACCCGGCAGGTAATCCACATCCTAATTCATCTCAAAGGACCTCAGTGGTGTCTCATTGTTGAAAGGTACTAATTATCTTACATTTCTTTGTTTGCTGCATAATATTAACTTTCCATAGTAGCCATAGCAACAGCATAAATCACTTTGACAGGTGAAAGATGGCTCATAAGCTTTTGGCAGCGGAGGTTAAAGGTCGCCTCGTCCTGGTCAAATTTACACGAGCAGGATTCCCTCCAAAACCAAACACACTCTGTGAATGATTAACCCCCTGTGGGAACAGTGTTAAGACTCGAGAGTGTGAACAAAATAGACAGAATACGACATATTCATCCATACATCTATTATCTTCCGCTTCATCCACTACTAGGGTCGCAGGGGAAGGGTTCCCTATGCCCATCCAGGGTAGAATGTCTCGGGTGCTGGGCAGATACACCCAGGACAGGGAGCCAATCCATCGCTGGGCACACACTCACTCACACAGACACACTCTATATTGGGCAATTTGGAGAACTTAATTGACTTGATCCATGTTTTTGGACTGTGGGAGGAAACCAGAGAACCCGGAGGAAACCCACACAGACACAGGAAGAACATGGAAACTCCACCCAGATTGGGATTCGAACCGGAAATCCCTAGTGCTGAGAGGAGAACATGCTAACCACTAAGCCACCATGCCGCACCCAAATAATTCATTACACCTATATATATATATATATATATATATATATATGTGGTTATGGTATCAATCTGACAGTTTAAGGTTCTAATCCTGAGCCAATCAAAAGGTAGATTGCAGGGTGGTTGGAGTGTTAAGCTATTAATTCAAAGGTAGGGGTTTTAATCCTCTTAAATTCCCTTAATACTCACTGTATCATGGCTGAGCCCAAGTTAACCCAAACCAGGAGTATTGTGACATGCTATTAATCTGAAGGTTGGAGTTCTAATCCCAAATCCACCAAAAGGTAGCGGGTTCAGAGGCTAAGGGTGTTTGTTGGGTTATTAATCTGAAGTTTGGCGGTTTAAATCCAAAAGGTGGAGGACTTAATGGTTAATGTGAAGGACTTAATGTGGGCTATTAATCTAAAGGGTTTGAACCCTTCTGGTTGTAAATTGCTGGAGGTACTCATTGTTGCCTCCATGTGATTGGCTGATATAAACCTTATAAAATAGCAACTGTGTTTATGAGCTTGCCGACATTAATCTTGTCCTACACAGTCTCAGTTTCGGACTTTAAACAATCTGTCCCACGTGAATTCCCGCCTCAGTCCAGCTCTCGTTACCCTGCTCACCCATGCTTGTCTTAACACCGTATGAAGAGTATAATTACAGCCTAACAAGCTATAAACTCCAAGGGTCTCGGTAACAGGAAACAATCCTCGGAAGATCAACTGAGCCGGGTTTGATAAGGCATTAAGCATAACACATTACCCAAGCCCCCACCCCCGCCCCCTCCCCCTGGAGATTACCAGATTACTTTCTGTCATATCATCCAGTGTTCATTAGGTTAAGTATAAGATCTTATCTCACCATGCACCTGATTCATACCTGTTCTAATGAGCTCACAGTTTTATTCAGTTGTCCTTCGTCCTCTTTGAAGCTCTGTCATCGTCATACAACAGCATTGACTTCATAAAGTCAAGTATTACATTCCAACAATGTCATTTCCAGACAACGTCTCACCATTAAGAGATGGTGTCATGCAATATATTAGTTAGATATTATATATATTAGTTTCCTTCCGTCAACATTTCACGCCTAAACATCGCTTAATATTTTTGTTATGAGGTGCTTTGAGGGGCGGCACGGTGGCTTAGTGGTTAGCACGTTCGCCTCTCAGCGCTAGGGATTCCAGGTTCTAATCCCCATCTGGGTGGAGTATCTATGTTCTCCCTGTGTCCACGTGGGTTTCCTCTGGGTTCTCCGGTTTCCCCCCACAGTCCAAAAACATGGATCAAGTCAATTGAGTTCTCCAAATTGCCCCATGTAGAGTGTGTTTGTGTGAGTGAGTGAGTGTGCCCAGCAATAGATTGGCGTCCTGTCCTGGGTGTATCTGCCCAGCGCCCGAGACCTTTTCCCCTGGATGGGCATGGGGAAATCCCCCCCATGACCCTAATATGGGAAAAAGTGGAAGATAATGGAGGGAAGGTGCTTTGAGAGTTTAGGCGTTCTAAGTTGCATTGCAATGCTCAAGGCCATCTTAAAACCCGCCAACAGTATATAAACCCACCTACTGGGTTTAAATAGCAATGCTGTTTGTGAATATATCTCCCCGTAGCTGTGGTCATCTCCAAATGAGGTGTGTCCAGGTACATTTCTGGCATATCGTTATCTGGCGACAGAAAACCCAGGTGCACCACTGACTGAAAACAACCTCTCCAGGCGTCAACAGTCAGACGTTCATTGCTATCATTGCTAATCATTAACACAGCACAGGAACGCTGAATACAACTGAATGCTATTAAATCTCATTGCATTTGTACAGAGAACGCAGATACATAGTCTACACTATACTGTGGGTTCCCCATTGACAGTCTAATGGGGAATCTTATGGACCAGCACATTAAGTCCAGGTAGCTGCACGGCTGAAATAGCAATCTGCCAAAGTCAAACTGCACCTGGCTCTTAGGGCAAGTTACACTTTGATTGGTTTATTGCACGTTACGCAGAGCAGTTCATACTTTTCCCGTCATTGCGGTCATCGACTTTCTTAAGGAGTCATAATATTTTAGCACACAAGTAAATGCAATTCACTTGAAAATAATGAACTCCTTCACACCTGGTTTTTCCCCACGTTGGTGTCCACACGCCGCAGGTTGCTCTTAACCTTCAGAAACTCAGCCGAGTCCTCCTCGGGCAGATTCGGAGCGGGGTATGTAGGCGGCGGTGGTGGCGGCGGTGGAAATGTGGGTGGCGGTGGAAGTTTTGAGGCTCCCTTTTTCTCTGGGGCAGCTTCGGTGGTTTCAGGATTTAGCATGTCCATGTAGGCCTGCATGTCTGTGATGGCGGACTCGGGGCCTCCTGTAAGAAAAAGTCACATGATTAGATGTATAATAAGATGAGGTTTATTTTATGTATTTATCTTTTTCTTTAATGCAGCTGGCCAAACTACATTCAGAAGGGTGAAATTATGGTCATTTCCATTTGTAGTGCTACAATTATAGACTGTAGTCCTTTCCCTGCACTCGACACTCTAGCGGTCAGGACCCCCGCAGGACCACAACATTACAGGTACTATGTGGTGGTGGTGTGTTCTTGTGGCTTTCACTGCTACTTCTTACTGATATATGTTAAGTGGAGCTAAAACAGGAGACTGTATCTAATAAAATGGCCGGTTAACATCCATCTATTACCTTCCGCTTTACCCTCTACTAGGGTCGCCCCATGCCCATCCAGGGGAGCATGTTTCGGGCGCTGGGCAGATACACCCAGGACAGGGCGCCAATCTATTGCTGGGCACACACTTACTCACACATACACACTCTATATGGGGCAATTTGGAGAATTCACTTGACCTTGATCCATGTTTTTGGACTGTAGGAGTAAACCGGAGAACCGAAGGAAATCCATTCGGACACAGGGAGAACATGGAAACTCCACCTCTATTGGGATTCAAACCGGGAATCCCTAGGGCTGAGAGGAGAACATGCTAACCACCAAGCCACCCGCTGGTTAACGTATTTTTAAAAAATGATTGTATTTATTAGTTATTGAAGATTCTGTTATTCGAAGGCAAATACACCCAGGACATGCTTCGGCTGTAAATAACAATCCACGTTTTGAGGAACATGTGCAGTGTCACGTTCGTCCACCAGAGGGCAGCACACGTTTGAACACGGTGTACAGCTCTGACAGGAACATCATGTACCGTCTGCTCCAGTTCCCACCAAATTCCCATTTAGGGCAAGAATTCAGAGGGACTAACTGAGGCTTTGTTCACAACGAAAAAAAAAAACGAAAATATTTGATATGGACCCAGTTTTAGGAACGTGATCATTAGTGTGGTTAAAATAAATAAATTATGGATTTCTACCACAGTAACATATACACGTCAATGCGTTAGGCAATAACATACAAACTAACTTTGCAGTTATTGCAGACAATGATCCTGGTATGTTCTGTGAAACGCAACGTGTCGAAATAATTTCGGCACCCAGAGAAAGCCCACACGGACAGGGGGAGAACAAAGAAACTGGATTTCCAGCGCTGAGAGACAGACATGCTAACCACTACACCACTGTAACGCACATGACTTACTAATCCATTCAGACACCACCACCCACCCACTAGTATCACTGCAGGGCTGTGGTTCATCCCTCACCATGCATTGTGGTGGCACCATGAGGGTTCTGATCATTGCAATATATTGTATAAGGAGCTTCCTGTGGAAGCTGTGAAGTCTTTCATTAATGAGATGTGTACATATGTATGTTTTGTGAACTTTAACTGGGTTAAAAGGAAACTTGGAACCTAGGGCTTATTGCTTGTACCTTGTACCTCCTAAAGGGACCTGGGTCCTATTGCTTGTACCTTGTACCTCCTAAAGGAACCTAGGTCCTATTTATTGTACCTTGCTGGCTTCAAATATTGGTAAAAGCAAAAAATGAAAATCATTCCTGATTTGAGTTAACAATTATGAAGCAGCAAGTACAAAATGTCTATGTAAAAAAAAAAACAGCAGCCCCACATCAGCCTCTAAGGATTTTTTTTAGTATCTATATATCTCTCACTATATATATATATATATATATATATATATATATATATATATATATATATATATATATAATAAGAGATAAATTATGTTCATATTGTGTATCTAGATTTAAACACTTCACCTCTCCATGCACCAGTCACTGTTAATGCACTTTATGTAAGTAATGTATATATTGCACTTCTGGTTTTATATATATATATATATATATATATATATATATATATATATATATAT
>JAFMOD010001374.1:406209-432526 GCA_019802435.1 Corydoras maculifer | reverse complement strand
CACACACACACACACACACACACACACAGAGCTTAGAAGCACAAACAGCTGATGGTGACTCCATCGTTCGGTCCCGCTGCTGGAGGAGAGGCTGCAGAGAAAGCTGCTCTCATTTGGGCTATTGCACAGAAAGCCCAGGTCTAACAACCCCCCTGGGTATTAGAGAGAAGAAGCAGAGTGGCACGGTGGTGTAGTGGTTAGAACGTGTGCCTTGCAGTGCTGGGAATCCAGGTTTGAATCCCGATCTGGGTGGAGTTTCCATGTTCTCTCTGTGGGTTTTTACCAGTTTCCTCCCACAGTCCAAAAACATGGATTCAAGGTGAATTAAATTGCTGCTCTAAAATGCCCCTACATAGTGAGTGTGAACCCAGTGTTGTTTTGGCGCCCTCTCCTGGATGTATTTTCCCAACACCCGAAATATGTTCTTTCCTGGAAAGGCATGAGGAACACGACCTTAGAGGACCATAGAGGAACGAAGCTAATAGTTTATTTAATTCACAGTAACAAACAAAACCCCTGAACCACAAAACCATGAGAACTATAGACAAACGCAACGTTAATAATATCCATTCATACATTATTTACCACTTAATCCTCTACTAGGGTCGTGGGGGGGGTTCCCTATGCCTATCCAGGGGAGAACATTTCGGGCACTGGGCAGATACACCCAGGACAGGGCGTGAATCTATCGCTGGGCACACACTCACTCACACTATATAGGGGCAATTTAGAGCAGCCAAAATTAACCTTGAATCAATGTTTTTGGACTGTGAAAGAAAAACCACAGTAAACTCCCACACACACGGGGAGAACATAGAAACTCCACTCCTCATCGCTGCGAAGGGGATGTGTTAACCACTAAGACACCATGCCGCCCTTGTTGATACTACTAGACTAAAAATAGTCGACCAAGCTAAAATATCCAGCCATTGGCATCCTGTAGATGGCGTCCTAATCAAGAAGAGGAGGATGAATAAGACAAACTGTGCAGCAGCAGATGACCTACTCTCTCTGATTTTAAATATACAAGGTGGAGCAATAAGGTGGCACGGTCTAATCACCACTCTGTCCACAAGGGGGCAGCTCTGACTGGAGAAAGCAGGCCAGCATGCAGCACTGAATTCAGAATAATTAATGAATTGCATTTATAATTATTACTTAAACATATCTTCAAAGCTCCTAAACTAAAAAGCACATTTGAAACCTATCCCTGCATTTATATACTGTTCAGTAAATAACAGCAACAGACTTCCGCCTGCAACTCTCAGCATGGAAGAGCATGGGGAACCCGAACTTATTAGAGGAACGAAGCTTGAATAGATTACTTAAGTCACAGTAACAAACAAAACCCCGGAACCACAAAACCATGAAGACAATGGACAAACCCAACATTAATAATATCCATCCATACATTATTTTCCACTTAATCCTCTACTAGGGCTGTGGGGGGTTCCCCTTGCCAAACCAAAGGATAATGTTTCATGCGCTGGGCAGATACACCCAGGAAAGGGCACCAGTCTATCTCTGGGCACACACTCACTCATACAATATGGGGCAATTTAGAACAGCCAAAATTAATCATGAATCCATTTTTTTGGACTGTGAGAGGAAAACCACATTAAACTCCCACCCACAAGGGGCACTCTGACCTCAGACTGGAGAAAGCTGGCCAGCATGCAGCACTGAATTCAGAATAATTAAGGAATTGCATTTATAATTATTACTTAAACATATCTTCTAAGCTCCTAAACTAAAGAGCACATTTGAAGCCTATCCCTGCATATATATATTCATTCATTCATTATCTCCCGCTTATCCTCTATTAGGGTCGCGGTGGGGTTCCCCATGCCCATCCAGGGGAGAACGTCTCGGGCGCTGGGCAGATAGACCCAGGACAGGGCGCCAATCCATCGCTGGGCACACACTCACTCACACAGACACACTCTATATGGGGCAATTTCAAGAATTCAATTAACTTGATCCATGTTTTTGGACTGTGGGAGGAAACCGGAGAACCCGGAGGAAACCCACGCAGACACAGGGAGAACATGGAAACTCCACCCAGATGGGGATTTGGACCGGGAATCCCTAGCGCTGAAAGGCGAATGTGCTAACCACTAAGCCACCGTGCCGCCCGCATATATATATATATATATATATATATATATATATATATATATATATATATATATATATAATCAGTATATAACAGCAACAGGCTTCCACCTGCAACTCTCAGCATGTTGGACTAACAGTTAGAAAAGTGGCTTCTTTATTCAGAAATACACTCTTAAGGGTGTTAATACTAAACAAATGTCTCACCAGCCAGACAATCACAGTATTGTGACCCATCTGCGCCGCGGCGTGCAGTGCCGTCATCCCGTCGCTGGCTCTTATGGTTGGCTCCGCTCCACAGTCCTTCACCAGATACTGAACTACCTCCAGATGTCCTTCCTGACAGGCGAGGTACAGCGGTGTAGCGCCGTTCTTGGTCTGGGTATTAACAACACTGCAATAGAGGAGATACCGGAACAATGAGCTTGAATCAGTTCTTCAATTCAGAAACACTTCAGGGATGTACATTAGGGTGTCAATTGTTTCCAAGCTACACTCCCTTATTAATTCTCATTCATTTATTAAATAACTCATTAAATAAACTGTAAAAGTTTATGTGAAAGAAGCAAAGCAACACAAGGGAAGGGGGTGTGGTCTCAACATGTTGGGAAAGGACATTAATAGTGGCGTGAAAGCAGTGGCAGCAGTGACAGGAAGGTGGCGTCAGCAAGAGAACCACTCTGCAGGTGTTTTTAATGTAGTCTGTTAATAAAGTCCAGGCGGCACGGTGGATTAGTGGTTTAGCATGTTCTCCTCACAGCATAAGGGATTCTCGGTTCAAATGCCAATCTGGATGGAGTTTCCATGTTCTCCCCGTGTCCACATTTCCTCCGGGTTTCCTCCGGGTTCTCTCAGTTTTATCCCATTGTCCAAAAAGCATGGATTCAATGTGAATTGAGTGCTTTAATATTGTTGTATATGGGCGGGAAGGTTGCTTAGTGGTTAGCATGTTCTCCTCTTAGCACTAGGGATTCCCGGTTCAAATCCCAATCTGGGTGGAGTTTCTATGTTCTCGCCGTGTCCGTGTGGGTTTCCTCCGGGTTCTCCGGTTTCTTCTCACAGTCCAAAAACATGTAGCAAGGTTAATTAAATTCTCCAAATTGCCCCATATAAAGTGTGTTTGTGTGAGTGAGTGTGTGCCCAGCGATAGATTGGCGTCCTGTCCTGGGTCTATCTGCCCAACGCCCGAGACATTCTCCCCTGGATGGACATGAGGAACCCTCCTGCGACCCTAGTAGAGGATCAAGAGAAAGAATGGATGGATGTTAATAAAGTCCATTTCGAGCATGATAAATCCAGTCTCTGGTCCTCATTTCATCCCTTTAATATTGTTGTCGAAACCCAGAACTGAGGATGCAGGCGGCGTGGAAGGTTCTCCAGCAGTGATGCACAGTTCCGGCTCACGTTTCGGCATTTCAGGACACGCGAGGTGTGTTGTGAATGAGGCAAATGGCTTCATTGTGGTAAAGACAGGAAAGGCGCAGAGACCAGCCACCACTGAAATACTCAGGATCTTCTGCTCTCGAGTGGGAAACAGAGACAGGAGATGGAGGACGGAAGACTTCTCGGCAACTGGGATGGCTGTAAACTGGAGAGAGGATGTCGGGCCTAACGGAGTTGGAGCTAAATGACCGAGGCAAGAAATCTTGTCCTAGTCATGGGGTGTAATGCATCAGTGAAATGGTAGTTTTAATAAATAGTGTGTTGGGGGTCCTGTTGAGTTGGTAATCTGGGATAAGTGTGTGCTGGCGTTTCACCTCTTCACCCAATTCATCATTAATGGGGGGTAAAATGATGCTGTTCCTGGTAGCATTCGCAACTATGTAGAGTCTGCAGTATCTGCCTCTTTTAGTTCTGCTGCTCTAGTCAGTGATGCCGGAGTCACATGATGCACTGTGTCAATCAATTACTTATTAATTAAATGCTGTGCTTTATTATTCTTTATTATTTAGTTTTCTGGAGGTGTAGTCAGACATTCATCCATGGCTCTGCTGAAGCAGTGTGGCTACGATGATTACTGGATGGAACCTGGATATTAATTGGACTGGCTGCCGTGCAGGACGTCCTTAATGGACTTATATATTTTTTATTTGTTAAATACGGGTCACCTGATCATCACAATATCTGTACAGGACGCTCAAGGTGGAGGAGTCCCCCACTGAGTCTTGGTCCTCACAAGGTATCTTCCTTAAAATAACAACACAACAGGACGTTTTTTCTTGCTACTGTCGCTTCGGCTTGCCCTTTGGGGGTTTAAAGGCTTAAAAAAAATGTAAAGTTGCTTTGTGACAATGTGCTATTGTAAAAAGCTCTCTATAATTAAATTACTTCAACTTGAACACGTAGGAGGTCGGTGATGATTATGGAAGTCGTGTTATTGTGGTTAAGCTTCCACAATCAGACCTCTACAACTCATTCAGAACTCTGCAGCCTGACTTGTGTTTAACCAGCCCAAGCAAACTCATGTCACTCCATTACTCATTTCTCTCCATTGGCTCCCTGTAGCTGCTCGCATTGAGTACAAGTCACTGACTCTGGCCTACAGGACTATTTCTGGATCTTCCCCTTCTTACTTTAACTCTATCTTTTCAAAATACACTCCGACTCGTTCACTTCGCTCCAGTGATGATTGCCGCCTGGCGATTCCACTTCACCGAGGAGCTAATTCTCACTCCGTGTTATTCACCACTGCAAAATGGTTGAACCATCTTCCCAACTCTGTCCATAAAGCAGAATCACCAAACAGTTTTAAGAAACTACTGAAGATGCATCTTTTTAACAAATACCAGGTGTAGCTAAATGACTAAATGTAAAAGTAAGGAACCAGTCTTGCAACCTAAAGCTACCTGGTTTGATTCCCGGTTAGCACGTGAGGAACACGTGGGAGTGAAAGAGCGCTGATGGGAACGAGGGAAAGAGTGAATGGTGTTCAAGGCTTTGTCTGAATGAAAGCAACATGTGAGGAGGAAATCAGGAGCCTCCAGCCAAATCCCATAAGGAATGGGGTTTATTTGGAGCCTGATACCTGAGTAACGAGTTCTGTAAGAGGATTGTTAGTGAGTTCCTCACGTGGGAGTGACGAGCGATGACGGGAACGAGGGAAAGCAACGGGATGAGCTGTTTTTACTTTAGCGTGTGTGAGGACTGTTTACATATACATCACAATATAAATGACATCCACAAGACTTTCAAAACAACCTACTCAATCAGTCCTCCTCTTCTTGGAGGGCTTTCTAAAACATTTTGGAGTGCGCCTGTTCCAGTTTATCCATATTTATTGACATTTCAGACACTGGTTTGGGTAGAAGAGGAGCTAAGGATTTGAAGAACCTGCCAAAGTTTTTATGTATGAGATGAGGAATGAGGCGGTATAATCCTCATCCTAGAATTCCTGTCATGGAATTTCGAGATTGCCCGAATTACAGCATCGCAGACTTGTTCCTTGTCCTTCGCTCACCCTATCGGTGCGTCCGGGTAAAGAGGAAACTAAGGACAGCACGGTGGCTTAGTGATTAGCACGTTGGGCTCCAAATGCTGGGGATCCAGGTTCGAATCCCAATCTGGGTGGAGTTTCCATGTTCTCCCTGTGTCCGCGTGGGTTTCTCCCAACCTGTGCTTATTAAGAGCGGGTTGTTTTTTTTATCACCTATTCTCCTAATGTATCACTTTTTCTCCTCTTTCTGATGATAGCGCCGCTGTGTTCGGCTGCCGTCGCGACTTTTCCTCGGGTCGTACAAGCATTTCACTGTGTATAACTATGCGTGTGAAGAATAAACTTGACTTGACTTGATTACTTTATAATAGATGTTTTTATCAACATAAAATAGTTATGGACAGGCGGAATGATACAGACGGAGCATTACTGAAGGTCCGGGTGTGAAATGCATGACCTGCCACTGGGTCCCAGACCTCTCATCCAAGGGAGTCATTAGTCCTGGGGTTGTTTTGTCAGTAGCCCTGGATCAAATGAGAGCAGCTTTCTCTGGCCGCCTCTCCTCCAGCAGCGGGACCGAACGATGGAGTCACCGTCAGCTGTTTGTGGTTCCAAGCACCTGTGTGTGTGTGTGTGTGTGTAAAGTTACCGTAATAACTGTATGTTGGCTGTAAAGAGCAGAATCCTTCTGAAGGCTTCTCAAATCAAAACCTCAAAACTATCGCCTCTGCGACCGACTCGTAAAACAGATTCATGCTTTTCTGCCGAAGCTCAGGTTCGTTTATTCAAAAGTTTTCAGCCAAAACAATCATTTATTAGAACTGAATGTGCTCTCCACTGCTGACAGATATATGTCATTTGTTATTTAATTTTATCCAATATAACTAATGAATGCTCAAACAAAATGAATGTAACAACAGTTTGAAAAATGGATAAATACCCTCATGAAAGGGCAATTTTTAAAGAGGACAGAGGGGGAATAAGGGAGCTGGGCTAAAGCCCCTAATGTTTCTAAACTCGTCTCATCTGTGTAGTGCAGGCAGTTTGCACCTTGTGTTGGAGAGAGTATAAATGTTTCGGAGTATTTAAATAAATAAATCTAAATCTCTGTCTCTATCTTAGTGGTGAGGGGTGTGAATTATTCAGGACTGAAAAAACGCCGACCTTCATTTCTGCAGTAATATAAGCAGTGTGAAGAAGAACAGCCACAGAGAGGGTCATTCAGCTGACAAAGTCTCACTTGACCTTTTGTTCAGAGAGACAGGCCGGTCTGAATGTGTGAAACCTCACAGCACATGCATATTGGATGAGTGATGACATACGGGAAGGACATATTTCACCATGTCGTCTGGCTGTGACTGTCCAAGACTGCCTACTGCTTACTACAAAGTGGACAAGAGCTGTGAGCAAGAGGCTGAACGAATAAATGTTTGATTGAGGCTGAACGAATAAATGTTCCTACTTACTCGCTAACTAAACAACTTAATTAATTTACTAAATGACTCACCGAATGACTGACGTAATAATTCACTGATTAATTTGCAGACTAATTTATTATTCTCTAAATGGCCGGCTCACCAATTGACCTAAATTATTAAATCACTGAATGACTCACTAGCTGACTCACCCACTGAATCACAGACTGACTTAATGAGTCACTTCGAAAAAATCTTAAAAGATTCGCTAAATGACTGAATAAAATTATTTCTTGACTCACAAAGACTCATTGTACAACTGACATAATAATTCACTGAATGCCACACTGACTCACTTAATGATTCATTGAATGACTGACATAATTCACTGAATGACTCAGTGACTTACCTATTGACTCACCAAATGACTCACCAAATGACTGAATAATCATCTTACTGAATGATTGACTCACTGATTAAATAAATGGCTGACAACAAAAAAACTGACTTGCTTACTCAAATGACTCACTGAATAACTAAATGATTGACTAAATAACTAAACAACTGATTGAAATACTGACTTACTGACTGATTTGGTGACTGACTCATTATATCACAGACATAATAATTTACTAAATGACTCATTTACTAATGATTTACTGAATGACTGACTTACTGACTAAACGATTAACAACAATTTACTGCCTACCTGTATATCTCACTGACTCACAGAATGACTCACTGAATGACTCACTAAATGACCGCTTACCTTAAATGCCCTTTGTAATATGGTGGACGTATTATGTGCAAAGTTGCATGGTTCCTACGTACTCTCTTACATCCATCCATCCATTATCTTCCGCTTTATCCTCTATTAGGGTCGCGGGGGGGTTCCCCATGCCCATTCAGGGGAGATCGTTTCGGGCGCTGGGCAGATACACCCAGGACAGGGCGCCAAACTATCACTGGGCACACAGTCATGCACACAGACACTCACACAAACACACTCTATATGGGGCAATTTGGAGAATTCAATTGACCTTGATCCATGTTTTTGAACTGTGGGAGGAACCTGGAGAACCCAGGGGAAACCCACGAGGACACTTGGAGAACATAGAAACTCCATCAAGATTGAGATTCGAACCAGGAATCCCTAGTGCCAAGAGGAGAACATGCTAACCACTAAGCTACCATGCCCCCTACTCTCTTACAGTTCCTACTAAATAAGTACTTACATTTCAGGATGTGGTTTCGGACACAGTCTGTATACACAGCTCTGTCTTTTGGACAGAAGAATAATTACAGATGTCTCCATCATTCTACTCAGGTTTTTTCTTCAGTCCTGATGCCACAAGGGTATAAACCCAGACATCTCGTCATGCATATTGGACAATTGTACGCCTCTAAATTTGTGTGAACAGTTTGGGGAAGGCCCATCTTTGCAGATGCTTTTATCCCAAATGACTTACTTAATGAATGGGCAGCACGGTGGCTTAGTGGTTAGCATGTTCTCCTCTCAGCACTAGGGATTCCCGGTTCAAATCCCAATCTGGGTGGAGTTTCCATGTTCTCCCCGTGTCCACGTGGGTTTCCTCCCACAGTCCAAAAATATGGATCAAGTCAATCGAGTTCTCCAAATTGCCCCATATAGAGTGTGTTTGTGTGAGTGTCTGTGTAAGTGAGTGTGTGTCCAGCGATAGACCCTGTAGTGTATCTGCCAAGCGCCCGAAACGTTCTCCCCTGGATGGGCATGGGGAACCACCCCGCAACCCTAATATAGGATAAAAGCGGAAGATAATGGATGGATGGACTTACTTAATGACTGGAGTCAGAGTGCAGTAACACGGGGTCATTGGATTTGGGGATATGGCACACTGGGCAACCACGTCCGGCTGTATTTGGAGTGGAAGAATTGGACAGGTCCCCACAAAGCCCAATCCCAGGGAGACCTCCGGCTTAATCCCCATTAAAAGAAACAGAGACCCAGTACGTTGTGGTTGTGTGTTTAAGCTCGGTCTCCCTTTGACCTCAGCTCTATTTATGCCAAGCCAAAGCCCTTAATCTGAACTGACAGATTATCCCAGTGCCCACCTCCATGGGCTGCTTTATTCTCGCTGCGAGATTTACAACCCTGAGCTTCCGGTCATCTGTATTAGCCATTAGCAGTTGCATTATCAGGGCAGAAGCACAACCTGCTGCCACCCGCCTGAGACCAGCGGATATCAGCAAACAATAGCGTGGCCTCGTTT
This sequence comes from Corydoras maculifer, assembly GCA_019802435.1. NCBI lineage: Eukaryota > Metazoa > Chordata > Actinopteri > Siluriformes > Callichthyidae > Corydoras > Corydoras maculifer. The sequence continues at coordinate 423,314 of JAFMOD010001374.1, read as the reverse complement.
ACTCTTATAAATCACGCTCGCATCATCCAGTGCTTCATTCCCATCTGTCTGTGCTCTCCTCAGCTGAACAAAGGGACGGTCACGGTCCCTGTAATGGACGTCTTCAACTCTATTGAACTCTGATGTGAACACGGTGTTATAACAGCCAGCAAATCTGTTCATTCTACAGAGATAACGAGAAGAAGCCGTGGAACAGAGGAGCCTATTGATCACATTTATGGATGTGTTTGCTAAACATTTAGCTGATTTACTTTCACATGTACAATTACCATAACCTCAATGTAACACGGTCGACTGTGTCTTTAGTGTTTGTCTCTCTTTTGTACCTTTGGGTTTGGCAAAGCCATAAAACAGAAGCTGCATCCGAAATCGCCTACAACACTGTAGGTACTAGTATCGATCTAGTATGTGTTGTTTAACTAATAAATTAGTATGCTTTTTCAGTAAGCAATACATAGTAACCAGGCAACCTGTAGGTTGACGTGCCCACCATAATACAAAGGCCACTACGTAATAGGCCCCACCCCTCACCATAAAAGTTCCACAGTTATAAAAATACACTCGTAGACAGATACATTTCTGCGTTTCGAAATATTTTTATTCCTCGGTTTTATCATGTCACTTTAGTTAAATTATGGGATACCACAGTGTGCACAGAATGGCGCCCAGTACTAGTACTCAATTGACCTTGATCCATGCTTTTGGACTGTGGGAGGAAACCGGAGAACCCGGAGGAAACCCACAGGGAGAACATGGAAACTCCACCCAGATTGGGATTCGAATTGGAAATCCCTAGCGCTGAAAGTCGAACATGCTAACCACTAAGCCACCGTGCCGTGGCCTTGGAGTCACCAACATAAAATCTGGTTAAAGTAAAATTGATTGACACTTATTTTATGCTACCGAGCTGGAGAACGCATTCTGAGGGCCTTGGGGAAATGATTTAACTCTGACAACAAATGATGCTGAAATGTGATTGGTCAACTGCTTTCATAAGAAAATACATTTTCTGGAAGCAGTGTGGCCGGGTAACCGTGCTATGAAAGGAAGTGGAAAAATCATTTAGAATGATAACTATTCATAGACAAAAAATATAATTGACATCAGTCTGTGGTTCGGATATTTTTAAAACCAGCAGAGAATTTTTGAAGGCTACTGGAGAAACGGCCAATGCTGAGGTCAGGGAAAGTCAGAATCGATGACGATGGACGATGGATGGTTCTGTTAATAATCGGTGTGCAACCTTTATAAGCCGAGGCAGAACATGCAGCTGCAACAGCAACGTGACGTGACAGCCAATCCATGAGCCAGCATTTTGCATATAATATGTTTTCATGCAGGGTGGCACGGTGGCTTAGTGGTTAGCATGTTCTCCTCTCAGCGCTAGGGATTTCCGGTTCGAATCCCAATCTGGGTGGAGTGTCCATGTTCTCCCCGTGTCCGTGTGGGCTTCCTCCGGGTTCTCCGGTTTCCTCCCACAGTCCAAAAACATGGATTAAGGTCAATTGAATTCTCCAAATTGCCCCATATAGAGTGTGTTTGTGTGTGTGAGTGCAATAGATTGGTGCCCTCTCCTGGGTGTATCTGCCCAGCGCCCGAAACGTTCTCCCCTGGATGGGCATGGGGAACACCCCAAGACCCTAGTAGAGGATAAAATGGAAGATAATGGATGGATGGATGTTTTCATGCAATTAGTCAAGATAAACAAAGATGGACTACATTCTGTAATTGTAGACCTACAAAGTCCATCTACATGAATGGATGTAATTGAATGGAACTTTCCTCAGTGACAGGAAGGTTTCATGTCTCATAAGTCACATGGTCTCTGCACACTGAAACCCAAATGCCAAATAGTCCACGACACACTTGCCCCACTTAAACTCTCACTCTTGGAGACAGTAAGCACTTTATAACATCTGAGAGGACCGTGAATTACGGGCCGAACTCCGGACGTGTCAGGATCGGGCCCGTTACCCGACAATCTTCGGTCCCTCAGACCAAAACAATCCCCGTCGACACAATGCTGGTCCGGCGGACAGCAGAGCTCCATTCAGGAGTATTTGTTTACTTCATTAAGCCGAGGGTCGCCATGGAGACACTGGCACACAATGCTGAATGGATGCATGTGACTGAGCATGTGCAAAGCTTTCTTCCCTATTAAACTTTTAGGAGCACTGCGTCTGTGCAACTCTAGAGGAAGCGGGGGATCAGCGAGGGAGTCTTGCGCATGAGGCTGGTAAACACCATCCACGTGTTGGACTTTGTAACAAACGGCAGGTTTCCATTGTGCCTCCTGAATTCAGATTTAATCTCCTAAAATCTGTAATATGGATTACAGATGGTGGTTTTGAACTCACGACTTGCACTTTCACACAACAGTGACAAAACAAAGGGAAAGTGATGGAGGCGGGGGTGAAAGGGGTGTTTGGCATAGATTTCTGGGTCATATGTAGGAATGTCTGTGCTCCCTGCTTCTAAGGGCCCCATCTAATTATACTTGTTAAAGCTTTAATGGGAAGTGACATTAGCGTTGCCGCACATCCTGGTTTTCTGGGGATTGTTTTCTTTATTAATGTCCGTCCCAGAAAATGGATCATCCTTCTCTAGATGCCTATTGTTCCATTTTTTTTTGTGAAAAGACCTTTAAATAAACATATATTCTGCTGCAGTGCTTTCGTGACATTTCCTGGGGGAGGAAAGACCCAGCCATCCTTGTTGTTTACTCAAAGTAATAACGCACCTAACGTAGCTCCACCTGATGGACGTGTGCAGCCTTCATAAGCTGTGACATCACTTGTCACAGAAAGAGAGATTCATGAAACACCAGGAGTGGCAACTCACGGCAAGATGCAATGGCCAATATTTGTATTTTAATAGTAAGAATTAATAAAGTCCATTCCTATGTGTGAGAAATCCTGTTCATACCTGCCCTGTTAACGTTCTCCTCCCTGCACCTAGTGGCTGTAGTGGACGGATTGGTTGTTATGTAGGCTGTGTTCGCCAATATATTGAAAACTCTTTAGACAGCTGTGTAAGTAATGAGAGTTCTAGTAAGTCATCACCTTATTAGTTCCATCCATCCATCCATTATCTTACGCTTTATCCTTTATTAGGGTCGCGGGGGGGGGGGGGGGTTCCCCATGCCCATCAGGGAAGAACGTCTCAGGCACTGGGCAGATACACCCATGACACAAGGAGAACATGGAAACTCCACCCAGATGGGGATTCGAACCGGAAATCCCTAGCGCTGAGAGGCGAACGTGCTAACCACTAAGCCACCGTGCCGCCCCGCCTTATAAGTTGGTTTATTTCAATGCTATAATGCCAATACGAGAAGTGTCATCCCACAGTCCAAAAACATGGATCAAGGTCAAGTGAATTCTCCAAATTGCCCCATATAGAGTGTCTTTGTGTGTGGGTCTATGTGAGTGTGTGTGTGCCCAGCGATAGATTGGCGCCCTGTCCTGGGTGTATCTGCCAAGCGCCGAAAGTTCTCCCTAGTAGAGGATTAAGCGGAAGATATTGGATGGATGGATGTGTTGTACTATGGTTTGTTTCCAACCTCTACTCCGATCAGTAGCCCTGATCTCAACCCCAACTTACACCTCCGAGATGAACTAAATGGGAGCTTGTGAGACAGACCCTCTCACCCAACATCGGTGTCTGACCTCACAAACACTCTGCTTAAAGAACCATAGCGTGAGTGCTTCGTACACCTTCGACAGATGATTATTACTGTATATTGGTACATTGTGAGGTAACAATCTAATGACATCTAATGACGTTAGCTAACATGAATGAGTGCATATCGGTGGATGTGATTATCATATGAGGTCCTGGGGCTTCATTACGGATTCACTGGCGCATGTGGAATCTGAATCACAACAACAATACAGTGAGCTCTACACCTTCAGGTGATCACTATGGGGCAGGATCCTCGGAGACAGTGCTGTTCGTGTGTGTGATGAGGCCCTTGTTTTTAATCCTGTGTGGGGACTGCATCACAACTCTGTACTAGGCCCTCTAAGAGCTTTGGTGTTTCACCAAAGTAGTGACGCTGGTAGAGGTGCCCATCATTCACCATGATTGGTGGTCCTGTGAGCAACCTAACAATATACAGTATGCATTAAGCAGACCTATCCATCCATCCATTATCTTCCGCTTTATCCTCTATTAGGGTCGCGGGGGGGGGGTTCCCATGCTCATCCAGGGGAGAATGTTTCGGACACTGGGCAGATACACCCAGGACGGGGCGCCAATCCATCGCAGGGCACATACTCACACACACAAACGCATGCTAGATGGGGCAATTTGGAGAAATCAATTGACCTTGATCCATGCTTTTGGACTGTGGGAGGAAACTGGAGAACCCGTAGGAAACTCACGCGGACACGGGGAGAACATGCAAACTCCACCAGGGTTGGGATTCGAACCGGGAATCCCTAGCACTGAGAGGAGAACGTGCTAACAACTAAGTCACCATGCCACCCATTAAGCAGACCCAATAAAATGTTAAATGAGGTATTAACAGGGAGGTGTATCTGATAAAGTTGCCGATTAAAAGTGCATCTAACTATAACTATTTCTGAGTGAAGATGTGATTTAATGAGTGGCATGTAGAGAAACTTCAGTGGCCTGAACAGGGCCTCGCCAGTGATACCCCACTGGGTATAACACATCTGGGATGAATTGGAACATCGAATGCTGAGTGAAAGACATTCATTTGGATTCAGAACGATGTCCATGATGTTACAGCTGATGTATAGCATTGATGTACTGTTAAATGTGGTGCTCTTACTTCGGGCTGTGTTCCAATAGCAGCCTCAGCATGGCCAGGTCACCCTTAGCAGCAGCGTAGTGAACAGGCAGGGCACCCGTATCCATGGCAACGCTGGGATCCCCCTCCCCGCTCTTCAGTAACCAATCTGTGACCTCGTGATGGCTGAAGCGTGAAGCCAGGTGAAGTACGGTGGCCCCGGAGTTGTCTTTATCCTGCAGGGGCGAAAGAGACGAAATGAATAACCTTCCTTTTACTCTGTTCTCTAATGATCAGGACCCTAATATTACCACGCTAGGGTGGGTATTATTGGTTGGTGCATTAGGCCTATCCCAGCAGTGCGGTGGAGAAATGAAATTACAGCAGCACTGCTGCACTAAAACTCCCTTACCGCATCAGTGTCACTGCGGAACTACACCCACCTCCCCATACACCACCCAAATTCTACCTGTTCTCCAATCGCCCTGAGCAATAGAGAACAAAGAACCCGGGGACTAATAAAAATAAATAAATCTGTAATTTGAAAACCAGGCGGCACGGTGGCTTAGTGGTTAGCATGTTCTCCTCTCAGCGCTAGGGATTCCCGGTTCGAATCCAATTCTGGGTGGAGTTTGCATGTTCTCCCTGTGTCTACGTGGGTGTTCTCCGGGTTCTCCGGTTTCCTCTCACAGTCCAAAAACATGGATAAAGGTGAATTGAATTCTCCAATTTGCCCCATATAGAGTGTGTATGTGTGAGTGAGTGTGTGCATAGTGATGGATTGGCACCCTGTTCTGGGTGTATCCGCCCAGCGCCTGAAATGTTTTCCCCTGGATGGGCATGGAAACCCTCCCCACGACCCTAATAGAGGACAAAGCAGGAGATAACGGATGGATGTAATTTGAAGTCCATCTATATGATAAGTGGAGGAAATAGATAATGGAGCAAGAAGGGGGTGTGTCCAAACTTTTGACTGCTACTATACAGTATATAAAGTCTATATTCATAGATACATTGGTTACTCATTGATGTTCCTCACGCAGGTCCAGTGTATAATTAATCTGTGTAAATGTTGCGTGCGATGAGGTCGTCAGAGCAGGAAGTCATGTGTAGGTTGAATGCGGTCTCATGCAAATGCTCCATGCTTTTTGAGGCATGCAAATCACTTCGACTTCACAGCTGACCCAACAACTACCTCGTTACTGTACTGTCCAAGCCAAATTTGGCAAACACAACGCTGTGAAACTCCTGTTTAATCCACCATGACGCCACTGAAAACAGTCTGACGTACACGCTACGGTCAAAAGTAAGTAGATTGCCCACTGAACGTCTTCCTTCAAGAAAACTGGCAGGTTTAACAGAGCAGCCTTTCCAAGGGTCTCCACCTAAACTCCACCTAATCTGGGAGTCCCCCAGTACTCACACCAAGGTCATTCCTCCTTTAGAACTGAGGTAAACGGTGATTTGAAAAGACTCAAGGTGATTTATGTGGCATGGTTGTTGACACCGGGCAAAATCGTGGTCAGTTGTTCGCCTTTTAGCGCTGAGGATCCAGGTTTGAATACCAATCTGGGTAGAGTTTCCATCTTCACCCCACGTGGGTTTCTTCCAGGTTCCCCAGTTTCCTCCCACAGTCCAAAAACATAGATTCAAGCTTAATTAGCTGTTCTAAATTGCCCCTATCTGAATTGCATTAATGGATGGATGAACAGTTGGTGGAGCATTCCGATGCTGCTGCCGACACTCTCTCCGCTGCATGACAAGTCTTTGGTGAGCCTCCAATTTTCATCTGTTGTGCAGGCTCTGCCTTTTGCCCCTGTGTTGCTACACTCCCATTTCTAAGATTTTCTGGATGTGGTGGAGCATGAGATTCGCATCATGCCAACAAGGTTGCAGCAACTGCATGACGCTCTGAAATCCAGCACCTTGTTGTGTCCAGCTCCATGATGTAACTGTATTGTAACTGCCCCCTCATAACTATACCCTTTAGTGCGCTCTAGTGACATTTGCCGCCTGGTGCTTTAAAGTCACCATGGAGTCTGATTTCACCATCTCCATTATAGCTACTACATGATGGATTGATCTGTGTTACTTTGACTGTTTCTTCTCAGTCTATCATTTTCTGCTTAATCTTCTACTTGGGTCATGGGGGGAGGTTCCCCATGTCCATCACTGGGCAGATACACTCCGGACTGGATGCCAATCCATCACTGGGCACACACTCACTCACACAACTTGGATCCATGTTTTGGACCGTGGAAGGTCCAAATCTGGAGTAAACCCACACAGACACAGGGAGAACATGGAAACTCCATCCAAATCAAGATTGGAACCTGGATCCCCAGCACTGAGAAGTGGACGTGCTAACCAGTACGCCACAGTGCTGCCCTTTAATATATGTAAATATGTATAAATATGTTGGAGATGGGCGGCACAGTGGCTTAGTGGTTAGCATGTTCTCCTCTCAGCGCTAGGGATTCCCGGTTCGAATCCTCATCTGGGTGGAGTTTCCATGTTCTCCCGTGTCCGTGTGGGTTTCCTCCGGGTTTTCCGGTTTCCTCCCACAGTTCAAAAACATGGATCAAGTCAATTTAGTTCTCCAAATTGCCCCATGTAGAGCATGTGTGTGTGTGAGTGAGTGTGTGTCCAGCGATAGGTTGGCACCCTGTCCTGGGTGTGCCAGCCCAGCGCCCGAAACGTTCTCCGCTGGATGGGCATGGGGAACCCCACCGCGACCCTAATAGAGGATAAAGCGGAAGATAATGAATGAATGTTGGAGATGGTGGATCTACACATAAGGCTGAAGTAGGATCCAGAAGTGGTGGAGATGAAGATGCTGGGTTTCTTATTAAGTGATGAAGATGATGAGTTTATTAGAGGGGCGGTACATGTTGGACGTTTTAAAGACAGGTTAGAAAGGCGTGATTGAGGGAGTTTGGACACGTAGAGAAGAGGGAGGATGTTCAATCAGTAGATGTTCAATCAGTAGACGGATGCTGCCTTTGAGATCGCCTTCATCTGAAAGCAGAAATCAAGTTATAGAATTCTGTTTTTGGCGGGATTTCCGGTTCGAATCCCAATCTGGGTGGAGTTTCAACGTTCTCCCCGTGTCTGTGTGGGTTTCCTCCGGGTTCTCCGGTTTCCTCCCACAGTCCAAAATCATGGATCAAGGTCATTTGAATTCTCCAAATTGCCCCATGTAGAGTGCGTCTGTGTGAGTCAGTATGTGACCAGCGACAGATTGTCACCCTGTCCTGGGTGCAGCTGCCCAGCGCCCGAAACGTTCTCCCCTGGATGGGCATGGGGAACCCCCCCACGACCCTAGTGGAGGATAAAGTGGAAGATAATGGATGGATGGATGTTGACGTTGTACTCCTAAGTCACTTTGGATAGTGAAGTCATGTCAGCTGACAGGCAGAACCCAGACCATGGACACCTGCAAAACCATCAGGATTTGACCCTGTGATCTCTGGATAACGGGACAAAGACATTTTTTCTGTCCTCCCATTGTCGTGCTAAGTATTATCTCCGAGACTTTTCTTCGAATCTAGTTTGCATTTCCGCCGTTAGCTTTCAAACGCACACCTCTCTTGCTTAAAATACTCTGTTCAATGCAAATGCATTTGTTTATAATTAACTACGTTCTGCGTCTATGCTTTAGGGATCACAAGCCCTCCGTTTGTTTCATTCGCATTTGGCTATCTTTTGGTAATAAATATAAATGATTTTAATATTACCAACTAACAGACACTGATACATAGATCAGTGATCGTGATACTGATCTGGTTATTAGAGGACAGGGACATACAGTACTGTACATACCTTCAGAAACCAGTTTTTAAAATAGCTTTTAAAAGGAATTCTAAAAAGAAAGGGATGGAAACGTGATCCGGTCCCTGTGTTTGTACTTTTGTATTAAGCCACATTTTGCTTTATCTTTAATCATCTTACTCTAGAGTCCCTGCGTGGGAAGGTGAACATCCTGCTCGTCCTTTATACAACAAAGAACCAAAGGCATCTCTTAAAACGTGGACGGACTTTGTAGCAGGACCAGGTGCTTGGTTGGTGATAAGTGGTGCTGCCACCACCATACTTCACAGTGATGGCATGATATGTAATTCTGCTGCTGTGCTGTGTTTGATGTTTCCAGCTTTACTACATGGAGTTCCATTCATCCATCCATTATCTTCCGCTTTATCGTATATTATGGTAGCGGGGAGGTTCCCCATGCCCATTCAGGGGAGAATGATTCGGGGGCTGGGCAGATACACCCAGGACAGGGTGCCAATCTATCGCTGGGCACACAGTCACATTTACACTCTATGTTTTTGGACTGTGGGAGGAAACCAGAGAAGCCGGAGGAAACCCACGTGGACACGGGGAGAACATGGAAACTCCACCCAGATGGGAATTCGAACCGGGAATTCTTAGTGCTGAGAGGCGACTGTGCTAACCTCTAAGCCACTGTGTCGCCCTGGAGTTCAATCCAAAAGGTTCAATTGTGGGTTGTGTTCAAAATTACCTACTGCATAAGGCATAGTGTGTGATTGCCACTGTAGCTGAGGTTGTGGGGAAGGTACCGACTACTGTCCATTGGCTGTACTTGGTTTCAAACCATTTAAAAAAAAAATGTACATCACCAAAATAAACTTTGACAACCATGAAGCATGGTGGTGAAAGCATTATAAGGGTGTTTTTTCACTTAGCAGTTGCCATCCTGTCAGTCATGCCATGCCGGACGACATGGCACACAGCTCTTATCCTTTAGATAGTGTGTTTGTTTGTATCGAGTTGGCAGTAGAGGATTAGGGTTCGGCGCTGTTAGTGTAGCAGCATCAGAGCCGGATAAGAAGGTGCCTGAGGTCAACATCTGTGTGCATGCATGGTAGTAAGAGTAGCGCCACCTATGGTTCCCATCCATTCATCCATTATCTTATGCTTAATCCGTAACTAAGGTTGTGGGAAAGGTTTCCACATGCTCATCCAGTGGGGAACGTTACAGGAGCTGGGCAGATACACCCAGGACAGGGCACCAATCTATCACTGGGTAAACACTATATAAGGGCACTATATAGGAAAATGGAAAACCCACATGGAAACAGGAAAAGTTCGAGTAATTTATTTATAGAGCGCTTATTACAAAAGTACATTTTCACAAAGCAGCTTTACAGAGTTAAAAGCCTTTAAACCCCAAAGAGCAAGACAGTGGCAAGAAAAAACTCCCTGTTATGTTGTAATTTTAAGGAAGAAACCTTGAGAGGACCAAGACTCAGTGGGGGACTCATCCTCCTTGAGCGGCAGAGCAGCAACAACAGTGTAGGACAGCCATGTACAGATTGTGTCGAGATCAGGTGACTATATTTAACAAATGGAAAAACTCTAACAATTGGAAACCTATATGTAAGTCCATTAAGGGGGTCCTGCAGGACCGCCAGTCCAATTAATATCCATAAATCCACCCAGATTGGGATTTGAACCTGGATCCCCAGCACTGAAATCTGAACATGCTAACCCCCAAGCCCTACCTGAGGTACTATTCAAAACTAATCTCACATGAACACATGATAAGAGTAGGACATCTTCTAAATGATTTTGTGTTTGCTACAGGCTACAAGTCAGACCTACAGACTCTGATCCTCAGAACAAAGGTGCACAGGGTCAGGAGATCAGGCTGGTTAATGAGATGGGCGTCACTGTGTGGTATTAAGTAGATGATGGATCATCTAATTAGCGACGAACCGAGACGAGCGTTCAGTCTAAATTTAGAACAAGTGCAAACCAAGACAACATGTAACGAATCCAACACAGGAAAGAATATCTAGAATATCTAAGGATAGGAAGACAACTAGGCTTGGCCAATATTAATGACCTTAAGACATGTCCATTACAGAGACACAAGCTGTAAATGAAATCACCTACTAAGTGACAGGTGTAAGAACTAGATTTTATTCAGTAAATACTTTTTATCGGGTGCGAGAACACTCAACGTCCGCCATATTGGAAAGGTCTTATCCGGTCTTTTGCTACAGGGCGGCATTATGTCAAGATTGGAGGTGATATATAGTTATACACTTGATAACAAATACAACAGACAATAATTATACTGGTGTTGAATGAAAAAAGCCATGGCTGGCTGTGATTGGTTAAAGCTGCACCATATTAACCTCATTAAGCTGATTAAGGGAGTTTGGGTTTTTGCAGCCATAAGGTAAAGTAATGAGAATCTCGTGTGGTTAGTAAATCCCATAATGCACTGCTGGAGATTAGTGAGATTAGCGTTTAAATGATGTACCCATAGGATGAGCATCTAAAGGCTAAGAAAATATCTGAAATGGCAACAAAAAGACATTTTAGCAGCTAAAAGCGTAATGAGACCGTCATTATTAGTATTATTAGTATTGTTAGTATTAATAAGAACATTACATTGTACAGGTTCTGTTAATAAAGCAGTGCAATGACTGTGGAGCTATTTAAAATCACGAGAATGAAGTTAATATTTCCTATTTTAATAATGTTTATGTTGGACTTCATAGAGAAGCATAACATCGGCTGTGTTCCAAATCAGTACACAGTAGGCAGTTGATGATGGTGAGAAAGACTATGTCTAACTATGGCCGCCAAGGGCGCCACTCTATGGCTGGGCACACACTCACTCACACATACTCTGTATGGAGAATTCAATTGACTTTGATCCATGTTTTTGAACCGTGGGAGGAAACCAGAGAACCCGGAGGAAACCCATGCAGACACGGGGAGAACATGGAAACTCCACCAAGATTGGGATTCGAACCGGAAATCCATAGCGCTGAGAGGAGAACATGCTAACCACTGAACCCATGCGGACACGGGGAGAACATGGAAACTCCACCCAGATTAGCGCCAGAGAGGTTTCCTCCCGCTAACCACGGTGGCTCAGTGTTTAGCAGGTTCTCCTCTCAGTGCTAGGGATTCCTGGTTCGAATCCCAACATAAGTGGAGTTTCCATGTTCTCCCCATGTCTGCGTGGGTTTCCTCCGGGATTTCCGGTTTCCTCCAACAGTCCAAAAACATAGATCAAGGTCAGTTGAATTTTCCAAATTGCCCCATATAGAGTGTGTGTCTGTGTGAGTGTGTGCCCAGCAAGAGATTGGCGCCCTATCCTGGGTGTATTTGCCCAGCACCCGAAACGTTCTCCCCTGGATGGACATGGGGAAACCCCCCACCCCACGACCATAGTACAGGATAAAGCAGAAGATAATGGATGGATAGACCTTTCTATGTTATAGAAGAACAAAATGTTGCTAAATGTTGTTACGTAACAAGTCGCATAACTGCACGGCTTCATCACGTGCAGTCAACACAAGACAGTCAGTCACATTCAGTAACATAAGCTTATTTATGAGATGAGGTCTTTTACAGGGGCGGCACGGTGGCTTAGTGGTTAGCACGTTCGCCTCTCAGCAGTATGAATTCCCGGTTCCAATCCCAATCTGGGTGGAGTTTCCATGTTCTCCCCGTGTCCGCGTGGGTTTCCTCCGGGTTCTCCGGTTTCGTCCCACAGTCCAAAAACATGGATCACGGTCAATTGACTTCTCCAAATCGCCCCATATAGAATGTGTCTGTGTGTGTGAGTGTGTGCCCAGTGACAGATTGGCGCCCTGTCCTGGGTCTATCTGCCCAGCGCCGAAACGTTCTCCCCTGGATGGGCATGGGGAACCCCACCGCGACCCTAGTAGAGGATAAAGTGGAAGATAATGGATGGATGGAGCCATTTCCTGGGGCGGCACAGTGGTTTATTGGTTAGCATTCTCTCCTCTCAGCACAAAGTATACCCGGTTCAAATCCCAATCTGGGTGGAGTTTCCATGTTCTCCCTGTGGGTTTCCTCCGGGTTCTCCGGTTTCCTCCCACAGTCCAAAAACATGTATCAAGGTCAATTGAATTCCCCAAATTGCCCCATATAGAGTGTGTTTATGTCTGCATGACGGAGTGTGGGCCCAGCGATAGATTGACGCCCTGTCCTGGGTGTATTTGCCCAGCGCCTAAGACGTTATCCCCTGGATGGGCATGGGGAACCCCCCGCGACCCTAGTAGAGGATAAAGCAGAAGATAATGGATGGATGAATGGATGTTGCCGCTGTACTCGTAATTCACTTTGGATAGTGAAATTACCCCATATAGAGTGTCTGTGTAAGTGAGTGTGCCCAGAGATAGATTGGCACCCTGTCCTGGGTGTATCTGCCCAGCGCCCAAAACGTTCTCCCCCCCCTCCCCCATGCGACCCTAGTAGAGGATAAAGCAGAAGATAATGGATGGATGGATGGATGGATGGATGTTGCCGTTGTACTCGTAATTCACTTTGGATAGTGAAATTGCCCCATATAGAGTGTCTGTGTGTGTGAGTGTGCCCAGAGATAGATTGGCACCCTGTCCTGGGTGTATCTGCCCAGCGCCCAAAAACGTTCTCTCTCCCACATGCGACCCTAGTAGAGGATAAAGCATAAAGATAATGGATGGATGGAGGTCTCTTACCGAAGCCCTGCAGCCTCCCTGCGTCAGCAGCCACTGCAGACACGCCAGGTTCCCGGTGGCGGCCGCGTCGTGTGCGGGACTGGCGCCGTTATCCGCCAAGCTACACCCCGGTAAACCCGCATCCTCCACCAGGAAGCGCACGCAGCCGAGGTTGCCGGTTCGAGCCGCGTGATGCACCGGAGTCGCTCCGAGGGAGTCCTTCACCTCCGCATTCAGCACTTTGTCCGCCACTTGCGCTTTGAGAGTCTCCAGATCGCCTTGTCGGACGGCGAGAAACGCCTTCTCCACAACCATGGTGCTCATCTATAGCTATGATAACGCATTAACAAACAGAATTATTATTTAATGCTAATTTAATTAAGGTGCGATAATGTTACCGCTCCAGGTTCAGGTCGCAACAGGCGCCCGGCCCGGTCGGCACGTCCGAGCATTACACAAAAAAGCTCGTAAATAAAAATAAATTTAAACTAATTAAAGCTTGACTTATTTACAAAAGTTGTCATAAAGTAAAGAGGCAGCACCTCGTGTCCGTCGTGCTGGCAGCTCGGCGCTCGGCGCGCGTCTGAAGGGCTGCAGTCAGACGCGCTTCATGACACCTGACACGCGCGGCTCGGAGTTCCCGTCGCAGTTCCTCCGCAGTTCCAAACTAAAGCTACATTTCGGTGGAAGCAGTCCTGCTCGCTGTGCGTTCTCCCCCGACGAGCTGAAGACCTGAAGCGGGACGAGGCCCCGTGGCGCTACCTGCCTCCCTCACCCAAATCGGCTCAGGCGTTAAAGGAGAAGCGCGCTCAAGTCTCGCGATATTTTCTCACCTGGCTCACCTGTGGCGTGCTAAACGTATTCAAATGCCGTTTTTTTACAGTCGCTGGGCTTTGTTTCAGGACACGAATCCATCCATCCATCCATCCATCCATCCATTATCTTCCACTTTATCCTCTACTAGGGTCGCCCCCCATGCCCATCGATGGGAGAACGATTCGGGCAGAAGCACGCAGGGCAGGGCACCAATCTATCGCTGGGCACACACTCACTCTATATGGGGCAATTTTGGAGAACTCAATTAACTTGATCCATGTTTTTGGACCTTGAGAGTAAACTGGAGAACCCGGACACGGGGAGAACATGGAAACTCCACCCAGATTGGGATTTGAAATGGGAATCCCTAGTGCTGAGAGGAGAACATGCTAACCACTAAGCCACCGTGCCGCCCAAAGAAACGAATCCATCCATTATCTTACACTTTATCCTCTACTAGGGTAGTATGCCCATCCAGGGGACAAGGTTTCAGGCGCTGGGCAGATACACCCATGTTGCCAATCTATCACTGGACACACACACACTCACTCACAAAAACAAACACACTCTAAATGGGGCAATTTTGGAAAATTCAATTGACCTTGATCCATGTTTTTGGACCGTGGGAGGAAACTGGAGAACCCGGAGGAACACAAGGACACGAGGAGAACATGGAAACTCCACAAAGATTTGGATTCAAACTGGGAATCCCCAGCTCTGAGAGGCAAATGTGCTAACCACTAAGCCACCGTGTTTTCCCAGGAAATGAATCCATCCATCCATCGATCCATCCATTATCTTCCGTTTATACTATATTAGGGTCCATCCAGGGGAGAACGTTTCGGGCGCTGGGCAGATACATCCAGGACAGGGTGCCAGTCTATCGCTGTGCACACAGTCACTTACACAAACACACACAAACATACACTCTATATGGGGCAATTTTGGAGAATTCAATTGACCTTGATCCATGTTTTTGGACCGTGGGAGGAAACCGGAAAACCCGGAGGAACATGAGGACATAAGGAGAACAAGGAAACTACACAAAGATTGGAATTCGAACCAGGAATCCCCAGCTCTGAGAGGCAAACGTGCTAACCACTAAGCCACTGTGTCGCAGTGGACCTGGGATTTAAACCCCCAACCTTCAGATTGATAGCCCAACACCCTAACCACTGAGCTACCACATTTCAGGGAGAACACAGGGAGAACATGGAAACTCCACCCAGATTGGGATTCGAAATGGGTATCCCTAGTGCTGAGAGGAGAACATGCTAACCACTAAGCCACTTTATTAGGTACAACACCATATTTCACCAACTGTTATTTATTCATTCATTCATAATCTCCCGCTTTATCCTCTATTAGGGTCGCGGTGGGGTTCCCCATGCCCATCCAGGGGAGAACGTCTCTGGCGCTGGGCAGCTAGACCCAGGACAGGGCGCCAATCCATCGCTGGGCACTGTATCAGTTACACCTACATAAAATATCGGGATAGGCTGTAGTCTGTCTGTTTCTCTAAATACTTTGTCAGTCCCCTTTACACATCAGAATTTACACAGGACCACCACAGAGGGTGGTGGATGATTTTTAGCAGTCCGCAGCACACCATCACCACCACATCAGCGGCACTGCAGTACTGAGAGTCATCCCCCACCCAAATACGATCCAATCTGTGAGGATCACAATCATTAATGGGAAAAGTTAAGTGAAGTAATAAATTATGTGATGTTTGTGCTTCTTTGCAGATGACACCAAAGTCTCAGCTCATTATTTTTTGCTTAAGGTCGCAGGCAGGAGGGGGGGGGGGTTTCCCCATGAACATGCCCATGTTGGGGAGAATGCTTTGGGTGCTGGGCTGATACACCCAGGATCAGGCACCAATCTCTCACACAGGCACAAAAACACACACCATATAGGGGCAATTTAGAGCAGCTAATTTACCTTGAATCCATGTTTTTGGACTGAGGGAGGAAAACTATAAAATCCGGAGGAAATCCACATGGTTGTGCTAACCACTGCACCAGCGTGCTGCTCTGATTTTGTACTTCAGGTAAAATCACATAACTAAGATGACGCTCAGGTGTTAGCTGAGAGCGCTTGGCCCACAGTCGACATTCCAGTTTATCCCTAAGGCATTTATATCAAGTAAAAATGAGGACTGGATTATGTATTACAGTGATGCTGGAGTCACGTGACGCACTGTGTCAATCAATCACTCATTAATTAAATGCTGTGCTCTATAATCAGCTCCAACTGATTGCCTTGTCTGTTTCTTTTGAGGTGTGGCCGGTTTTCCTGGAGGTGTTGTCAGACCTTCATCCATGGCTCTGCTGAAGCACTGCAGCTACAGCGAATATTGGATGGAACCTGGATATTAATTGGACTGGCGGTCCTGCAGGACGTCCTTAATTGGCTCACATATAGGTTTCCAGTTGTTAGAGTTTTTCCATTTGTTAAATATAGACACCTGAATATCACACTATCTGTACATGGCTGTCCTATACTGTTGTTGCTGCCCGGCCGATCAAGGATAATGAGTCCCCCACTGTGTCTTGGTCCTCCCAAGGTTTTTTCCTTAAAATAACAACACAACAGGGAGTTTTTTCTTGCCACTGTCACTTCAGCTTGATCATTGGGGGTTTAAAGGCTTTTAACACTGTAAAGCTGCTTTGTGACGACGTACTGTTGTAAAAAGAGCTATATAAATAAATTACTTGAACTTGAACTTGATTATGGTACTGACAGTACAGCCTCCTTCTCCAGTTCTTAAATGATTAGACCCTTCACATTTACACCTTTAGCTTCACCTGTACATGCAAATAAACACACATGATTATCTATATGGTCAACCCAGAATAAACCACTGATTTGCTCACATTGGCCATGTTCACTGAGTGTAGTCCTCCAGCTCTTCCAGAAACCTTGCCTTTGCAATCACCCAGTAAAAGGTCTCGCTTTGAATATCTGGTGTTCACACCCCTTATGCTCTACGCACTTGTCCTCCCACCTGCTTTGAATGGCAGTTCATGAACACTAAGAAT
>JAFMOD010001374.1:396209-401209 GCA_019802435.1 Corydoras maculifer | reverse complement strand
ATATATATATATATATATATATATATATATATATATATATATATATATATATATATATATATATATATATATATATATATATTATTGTCATATATCTATATATATGTGTGTGTGTGTGTGTGTGTGTGTGTTGGTATCTGCTAAATGACTAAATGTAAATGTAAAAAAATAAATAAACCGAACGTGATAGGTTATGCTGCATGGTGACGTTATTCTTAGCATAACATTTACATGACAACGAATACTATTTTGTTTAAATCTTTAATATGCAGGGTATTTTTCTTTACATCCCTTATATTTACTACCGCCCCAAATAACCCCGAAATGCCTGTAAGGGTTGGTTCCTGTGGGGAACCCTGCAGTGGGAGTGCCGCTTCGCGAGCGTGGGAACTGCAGGAACTATAAGTCGCACGCGTCAGACGCGTGACAGTTATTCAAATCTCCCTCCCATTATCAGTCCCAGGACCCAGAACCAACCGAAACGACCATCTGGTGCTTCAAACAGGACAAGACGGAATTGTTCTTGGTGTGGGAGAGGGTTGAACGTGATATGCACGCGCCACGTTGGTGCCTTTTGGCGGGAAATCCCTATATAGCGTCACAAAGTCGGCAAAAAAAACTTTTGTAAAATGAGGGAAACGGTTGTTATTACAACAAACTGTTTTAAATGTAAGCATGGCCCATGGAGGTTCAGATTGAATTAACACAAAGCCGTTGGTATTTTAACAACGGCGGTGATGACGTAGGGCGACATAATTTAAACCTTTGTTCGGGTGCCCCGTTTTACACCCTTTCACACAACACGCACGAACGGTTCTTGATAGTAGAGAACATTTTAATTTTGTTGCTATTTATAATTACCTATATACTTATATTACCTATAATCTAATTAGTGTACATCTCACTTATTTGTATATTTATATACTATAAGTACATTTTTATATATAACCTTTTTATATAGCTACATAATACTGCATAGTTTATATTCATTACGTTTTTCATAATTCCACTTGTACACACATATGTACATAATATGTTCATATTTATGTATACACATTTATACACTTCACTTATATATATATATATATATATATATATATATATATATATATATATATATATATATATATATATATGAACACGTGATCGAGTCAGTTTGGTGTGAAGAACTCGACTGATCCGCATGCATGTGCACAGAGCTCAACTCGGGATGAACTAGAACCGCGAGGGCCAATAAACGGGGAAAAACTGTTAAAGACACACACAAAAGAAATCTAAAAATAAATGGCGATGAACTCTATCTAGATCGCCGGACATAAAACAAAGGAGACCGTAGAGCAAAATTATTTTATTGTTTCCTTAAAAAACACACAACACACAAGGAGAAGAAGGATCTTTATTTCTTTTTATTTACTCGCACACACACGCACACACACGCATACACACGCACACACACACACACACACACACACACACACACGCACGCACACACACACAAATATATATGTATATGTATATATGTATACATATATATACAGTACACACACTCACACATAGGAAAAAACATTCTACATACCCACATCAACAATACACATCTTAATACACAATACACATCAATTCTACACAATTGTTCACATCTATCTACACACTACAATTATGTGCATATTTAATAAAAAAATGTACACTAGTACCCATCTACACCCCTGCACATCTACAACACACACATTCACTTCTTAACACATAGCAACAAACATCTACACACACCTACATAACACAACTAGACACCAACAGTACATGCCACAAAGTACACCCAACTGCACACCAACAAACCACACAAATACATAACACTACATTAGAACCCTCACCTATCACACAACACCATAGACGTACAAATCTACACAATCAGTACAAACTATGAACTACCCACAACTACACACTATAGGTACAATAATAAGCTGCACACAACTACACTTCCACATACCGCACAACTACACACATCTACTCTTACCTATCCAACACACAATGACACACCACCAATACATACTGTATAACACTACATGACACTACACACCTACATGCCACACAGCAACACCCATCTACACAACTATATTTGTACACACACCTACACATCAACAGTGCATATCAGAAATCACACACAACTATATACCTAAATACCACACAGCACACACACTTGTACTCATGCCTACCCACCACACAATTACACACCAATGTAACAATACCACTACAAATGACCAAACATCTATATATCAATACCACAAACCACATGACTAAAAAACAGATTATTCGTACTGACACCTACACATCAGCAGTGTACATCACAAATCACAGACAACCATAAACCTATATACCACAAAACTACACACACCTACACTTCTACACACCAAACACATAGTAACACACCTACAATATCAGTACACCTCACTACACACCTACATATGTACACATGTCTACATACGTTCTCATTCTCATCAGTATATAAATGTAAGAAGAAGTTTATTATAGTTTATAGTTTATTATAAAACTGAAAGGAACTTTGTCACTTTGTGTAAATTAGAAACAATGTTACACATTTTATTTACCTGTATCTCTCTCTATCTCTCTCTCACTCTTTTTAGGTGTTTCAGTCTGTTGCAGCTTGTTTCCTGAAAAATATATTGTTAAAATTATTAAGACTGTTTTATGTTACATTTAAAATTAAATATTAAAAAACAATGATAATCATCTGCGCTGCAGAACATTAGAGCTGTGGTTCTAAATGTACATGATTTTGACTTAATACAATACAGTTTAAAAGTTTAGACACGCCTCCTTCTTGCTCAGTTCCATTTACTGTAAAGATAAACTTTGTAGTTTTACAATTTCTGACTGTAGTTCATCTGTTTGTGTTCTACAGTACATACTGTGTACGTCCCTTTTAGTCTGTTTTAATGGTCAGGACCCCAATAGTATCACCACAGAGCAGGTATTATTTGGTTGGTGCATTAGTCCTATCCTAGCAGTGTTGCTGAGGTGTTTAAATGTAACTACAGCAGCACTTCTGCACTAAAACCCCCTCATCACATCAGTGTCACTGCAGAACTGACAATAAACGATCCACCACCCAAATTCTACCTGTTCTGGGATGGTTCTGACCAACTGAAATCAAAGAACCAAGAGGAAACTAACAAAACAAAGAAAACAGATGTACACTCTGTAATTGTAAAACTACAAGGTCCATATATAAGGTAAGTGGAGAAATTGATGAAGCAAGAAGGGGGCGTGTACATCTTTTTGACCGATACTGTGTAATAAAAAACAGTTATAAACCAATTTTTTTTCATGCACCATCAATATATAGTAATATATTCAAGCTCCACCACTTGGACCCATGTCTGCAGGTGTTTAACCTCTGAATTCTACTGGGCTTTATTTAACAGACAATACAGTAAATCACCCTCACTGCTCCATGAACAAAAGTATTATTATACATACAGGTTACACCTACAGGACATCCTGTTCTAAATAAGTCTGAAAGTCTTTTGGAGAGATTTCAGAGATTGACATTGAATAATCTTGCCCATTAGTCCAGAAGTGCCAGATATTGTACACTGGTGTTGGACAAGAGAGCTCGCAGTCTGTGTGGTTAAGATTAGACTTCTATACAAAATAATTAAGCTTCACTGATCTTGCTTTTTACACTGGGAGACATTCATGCTAGAACAGAAATAGGCCTTCCCCAAACTGCTTCCACTGAACTGGATATATAATTTACCAAAATACAGAAATCAATTACCTAACTTTAATAATTATTTTTTAAATTATTATTATTATTATGAAACATTTAATTATTAATTATTCAATTTTTTTGTCCATGTGTATAAGCTCATAATTATTTTCGGATTGTGTGTTATTATGCAGGATCGACTTCCTTTTTGAAATCTAGCTGTCTTATTTCGAGTCCCATATTTTATATAAATCTAGAATAAACATTAAAATAAACATCAAACTTATTTGGTTTAAATTAATTAACGCTAAAGATTAGATGGTTAATGTGACTCACCGGACTCCAGGCTGCTGGTTCTCCTCACTCTGCATCACGGAGCTCCTGAAGCGTCGCGCTGTTGAGTTGAGGGTTCTAACAGCGAGAAGAACCCGAGCGAGCACGCGCTGTGGGGGCGGGGCAGAAGCACGCCTTTCTAACCTGCACCGAGTCGAACTCTACGTGCGTCTATACGCACAGGAACAATGAGCTTGACCTCTTTAACTTCATATATATATATATATATATATATATATATATATATATATATATATACGTAAGTACGTAAATATATACGTGGACATAACCCTTAATTACTAAACTAAATAATTACTAAAGAGCAAGCTCCTTGCAATGGTCCCTTTGTCTTCCAGCATGATTCAACTTTATGACAACAGTTTGGGGAAGGCCCTTTGTCTTCCAGCATGATTCCAACTCTATGATAACAGTTTGGGGAAGGCCCTTCGTCTTCCACATGATTCCATCTTTTTGGGAACAGTTTGGGGAAGGTTCTTTTGTATACCAGCAGGATTTAAATTCTGTGAGAACAGTTTGGGGAAGGTTCTTTTGTATACAAGCAGGATTTAAATACTGTGAGAACAGTTTGGGGAAGGTTCTTTTGTATACGAGCAGGATTTAAATTCTGTGAGAACAGTTTGGGGAAGGTTCTTTCGTATACGAGCAGGATTTAAATTCTGTGAGAACAGTTTGGGGAAGGTTCTTTTGTATACCAGCATGATTTAAACTCTGTGAGAACAGTTTGGGGAAGGTTCTTTTGTATACCAGCATGATTTAAACTCTATGATAACAGTTTGGGGAAGGCCCTTTGTCTTCCAGCATGATTCCAACTCTATGATAACAGTTTGGGGAAGGCCCTTCGTCTTCCACATGATTCCATCTTTTTGGGAACAGTTTGGGGAAGGTTCTTTTGTATACCAGCAGGATTTAAATTCTGTGAGAA